>CALSBZ010046615.1:611265-624958 GCA_943591055.1 Gobionotothen gibberifrons
ATAGGTTCAGCTGACAGGCTTCTCTCAGCAACTCACCAGCACACACATGATGATACAGATGCACAGGAAATGACAATACCACCTCAGGACAACAGTGCAATTGGTACAAACACACACACGGCCTTTGCATTTTAATGTAACACACAAACCTATAAAAGGCTTGTGCCAATTGGTGATCGGATCGTATACTTATTGTATTTTAAATCCTTAATGCCTGCAGGATTATTACAAATAAAACATCTTATGTAGGACAGCCATTTGATATGATATATATATATACCAGAGAACATAGGAAGCTCTTACACCATTTCCCAACTCAGTATGCAGAAGACTACTGTAAGCTTCTGCAGATCTGTGTGCTCTGACCTGAGTCTTCACAGTAGATTAGTTTTGTGAAGGGAGAGGAGTATACAGTATATGTACAGTATGTGAGCCGTGTGTGACAATATTGCCTCCTGAATGGCCAATGAATCTCTAGATGCGTTACTAATAGCTGCAGGATGGTTCTGCCTATCAAACAGCCATGTTATAATCCGATCAGTCTCAGTCTGTGGACTACAACAAAAACACACTGACGACCACTTGCCTAGCAGAAGATTCATTGGCCCACAACCAGGCCAGTGCACCACCAGCCAAACACCTCACTGCAGCTAAGCAGCTTAGCACTACTGTCTTTCATGGCTGCACACACACGAGCTCAGACACACACAGACTATTCACTGGAGGTGAATCCACATTGTTCAGCTGTGCCAGCGAGAGACATTAAGCATGACAACACTGACAATCAATAAGTCTGTTTTTCCTGCTCCTTGGTAAGGAATGAGTCAAGGTTAGTCCGTCACTCAGGGAATCAACTGACAAAGACACAGCTCAGACGCGTGCTTAGATCTGATGTCAAATATCAACATATGGTTTTATAAATAGTTTACTCTCTAGTTCAAGAAAGCAAATATAATTCTGCATGCACTACTAGAATCAGGAGAGCATTGATCACATCGGAAATAATTTGGTCCAGGTTATATAAAGAGATATTATTCTTGATGTAAAAATAATGTTAAAAGTCTGAGATTTAAAAGGGGATGCCTTGGCCATGGCCTAATCTTTCAATGTATGTGTTTCTTAAATGCAATCAACAGAGTTGCACGTTTTGTCCCCCAGAGCAACCTTTTGCAGATTCCACAGAAGTGTTCTTGTGATCAATATGTATAGTATATGTGCCAAACAAGGACAGCCAAAACTTAACACATAATCATAGTTGAATAGACAGAGGTCACCTGTGGTAAGGTGTCAAAAACAGCTGCAAGGCACAGCTAGGAAGAACATGTTGGACAGCAACGCAGAGCTCACTTGACCGCCATGAACTCAAACCACCTGTTAACCCCCCCCCCCCCCCCCCACCCCACAACAGACTGACTGCCGCTTCACAGTTGTGAGAAACCACACTTATCAAACTGCAACCCAATAATAACTAGTCCACCTGCTTCAGCCTCCAGGCTTTTTACTGAAACCTACAAGTACTAGACCCACTGTGCACTAATTGACTTGTTTCTACCAAGGACACACCCAGTTCTTATCATAAAATATCAAACATGTTTAAGGTCGTTGTAAGTGGAATAAACAACTGAATCCTTAAACACACAGCTTTTAACAACAACTGTGTTCATTAGATCATTTTTTTATACTTGATAAAAACCCTGCAGGGATAGAGATTTCCCACTGTCTTATTTGATGCACCAAGAAGATTATTCATATTCCTAGTCAAGCATTACATTATTAAAGAACTAAGCATAATGACATTGGATAAATATAAAAATGTAATTAAAATAACTAATCCTGTGCCCCCTATAATAACATAGAGTAGATAATAGCTTTCTTTTAAAATGGCTATCAGTAGGCCTGGAGTAGGCCTTGTATACGAATTCTAGGAAGTAAAATGATGAAAAGTCTACAAATATTTGAAGTTACAATCTACTGCAAAAGCTGTGTCCGTCCCCTGTTTGTTTTCAAGCCAGTTGAAAGAGATGTCAGTCAGATACGCATCAGACCTTAAAGACCTTAAGGTCCTCCTGCAGGCAGAACCCACGAGCCATTTGGTAAAGTGATAGTGTAACAGAGACTCATGGCTATCTCTGCTATAGCTGCCGTCTGACATTTACATTCTCAATGTACTATTACATAACTGTGTTGAAACAAAAAGGAGCTGCTCACATGTGTTTTACTTTCAGTGATTAACAGTATGTGAAGCTTAGAGATGCACAAACCTGAGTTGAAATAGCTAATTATTTCAGTGTTATACACAATAAAAAGTAAACCACATGAGACCATTTATTCATACAATCTGGGCTAATGAAGAGAATACACTTTTTTCTTTTGAAAGGGTTTTTTTTTATTCAAACCAAAGAGAGATTTAAATGTAAACCAGGCCATTATACATAAAGCATTATAGTACTAAATCATAGGGCTTAGAAAGAGGGGCTTCAGCGAGGCTCTGGACCCCGACTGTGTTCAAACATACAGTTACCACAGGCTGCCACATGATTAGACCTCTCTGTGAAGAGTTCACCCACACGCTCAATGCATGGAAGCTACAACAGTCCCTGTAGAGCAGCAACCAGAATCTTTACCAACGGTATCATATAGCCTCTCGTTGTTGGAATTTTCAGTTTTTTCTCCCTCCAAACCCAGCTGGAGATGGTACCACGCCTCAGCAAAAAATCTGTCTGCATTATGTAAGCAGATACTCGGGGGAATGGATTAAAGGTGAAGGGCTTTAGCTGAACCTGGCAGATCAGCAGACATCTTGTCTGACGAGGAGCCAGAGAAGACCAAAGGACGGTGTACTTACTTACACTGGCGTGAGATCTCTCAGTTGTTAACATAGCACAGCTTGTCTCATCCAATAAGGCCAGTTCAAAATGCCCTGTTCGGTTTGAAATATGCTGCAATGCGCAATCAGATCAAATAATAAGGTCTGATTAATATGTAATACTGTTGCTCCCATATATGGCTATTTTTGGGGGATTGAAATCTCCTAAGAAAGAGTTAACTGTGTACCAGCTATGTTTTGGGAACATACAAGCTTTGTAGGTGTTTGGACTGAACATAATTGGCCTATTGAATTCAGGGTAGGGCCGCATAAAATATTGTATGGAAATCGCAACATGGACTAGTAAAATATCCAAATCGTAGTTTATTAGGTACAGGCAAAATATGTGGTGAAGGCCACACAATGGTTAATAATCATATTTTGTTATTGTTATATTAATAATGCTTAAAAATCATCATTCGCTCTTAATCACAAATCATATCGCAAATGCAATACCATAAAAAAAAACCTGCAATGAATTATTTGCGCTGCGCCCCGCCAACGGAGCCCCGCCAACGGAGCCCCGCGCCCTCCCTGAAATTCCAGGTGTTTAAAAAAAAAAAATAATATATTATATATATAATATATTATAATTTTTTTTTTAATTTATATTTATATAGCATCAAATTGCAACCAATCTATATCTACTGTCACTTTTCACATTGAACATGTGCTCTTTTATTAAATAAACTAAATGCTTTCATGTTAGGTTGTGAGTGTATTGTTCTTGACCCTAAGAAACAGTGATGCTGCGGATTAAAAAAAAAATATATCCCCCCCCCCCCTCTCAGACAGCACCCCGCCAAAGCAGTAAACCTAGGGGAAACACTGGTATATCAGGCATTACAGGGATTGGGGTTGACGTCTGTTTACTCTAAGCCAGGGGTTCCCAAAGTGGGGGTCGCGAGATGATTCAAAAATTAAAAATTAAAATAAGAAAATTAAAAAAATATATATATATTTTTTTTATAATTATTATTATTATTATCATCATCATCATCATCATCATCAGTGTTTCCCACATAATTTGATTCTATTTGTAGGGGCACCTGTCAACAGCTCTAAAATATAAATGTTCACCATGTTTCTAGGTATAACATGTTATATAATTCAGGCTATGAATGATATATAAACAAACCCTTCTGTGAAAACCTTCATAATATTGATAGGAATATAACTGGAAGGTTTGGTGTATGTAAATGCAACTGAAGTGGACATTTCTCACTCAGAAACATGAGAAAAAACTCATGTTGAGAAAACGATCTTTAAAGATTGCTGTGAGGCGCTACCTAAACCCTCCTGTTCTTTGGATGACAGCTTGCGCCTCGACGCACTCCGTGAAGGTATTTCGTGTTCGGGATCATTTGTTTTTTGTCTAACATCGCTTCGTGCAAGTGACAATTGTTGTCGTCTTCTCTGTGAACGTTTTTATCGCTGTTCTTTTGCCATTTTGAGATTTAAACTTCCAGCGAAATCTAAACCAAGAAGTGTTTTAGCACACCACGTGACGCATCGGGGAACCAGGAATATTCCTTCAAAATACCCAAATAGCTTCAGCTTAAAACAGTGACTTCCACACAAGAGCACCAGTGACTGCAGACTGGCTGAACTGGCTCTTGTTGTGCCAACTGCAGCAGCTCTCTGATTCTCTGTTAGGCAGAGGTTTCCCCAATTATAAATACACCCAATTTTGATTCTGTATTTTGGATTGAACTGGCACACAGAGGCTAAAGCCGTTTCCTGAGGAACCACTTGAAGCTACAACAAAAGCTGCACTTCCTGAACATTCATCCTGTGGTGCACTGTGCTCAACGCTTTCGCCCCAAATAGCTTCACATAAACTTCTGCACCTGGAGATATGGTGGGATAAACAACTACGTGCCATCCTGTCAACAGAAGCTCTTCGCGCCATGTATTAGATATACAGTACATGAATTTGAATCTGAAGATGACACATTTGTATATTATTAGTGGATCTTGTTCTTGTTCAAGTTGATGTACAGTGCTGCCTAACTTTCACTTTGTGTGTACGCAGCTAGAGTTTAAACAGACAAGTCTGGACACCCCTGTGTCATGCAAGCCTCAAGCGTATCTTAGGGATGTTGTTGGTGAAAATACATTTTTTAGTATAAAGCAGTTTTGCTCAAAATGGGCCTGCTCACTGCTGGGACAAAGCTGCACTGTGTTAAAAGGTCCCACGTCATGCTTTTCTGGTTATTACCCTGGATATTTGGCCATATCTCCGGCTAGGAAGGTCGTATCAACATGCTCCTCCCGTCTCTAGCACCCCCGCAGCCCAAGCTACGAGTGAAATAACTAAACTTACATGAAACTTCCGTTGGGTTGCTTTAAAGTCAAGCTTCAGTTTAAGATTCACCCTGTAATAGAAACATGTGATGGAGCATCACTAACCTGACTCAGATGCTTTGTTTCACCAAACCATTTAGAAAAGCTCCATTGGAAGCCATTTGGAAAGGGCAGGCACTTTCAAAGATACTTGGCAGGTGATTGGATCAATCTGTCTATCACCTTCTATCATGGGCCACTTCTGATTGGTTAACAATGGCTGGTACATGTGGAGCACAGCACTTCTGATTGGTGTGGATGACTGACACACAAGAACAAAAATATAATGATTTAATAATCGCATCATTTCGAATCGCGATTTCGATTTAAAATCGATTAATCGTTCAGCCCTACTGTCTATGCTGCCCCAGAACGCCTCGTTGGACATTTCTCTTTTTCCACCTTTTTCTTCCTGGGTATAGTGACGTATTTGGGTATAGTGACGTTACTTCCGCGGAGCCGTTACGTTTGGACCAATCCGCGGACAGTGTGAGCTGGCTCACTTGGTGTGGGGTCGGCAAGACAGCGAGACACCGCGGAACTTAGTCTGAGCACACACACAAACTCCCAGCCAGGCTGCGGGTGTGTGTGTGTTTCGGGCTGGGTTTCGCAGTGTCTCGCTGTCTCGCAGAGGGACACTGGGCTCACAGGGAGGGGGGGGGCAGGAGCTCCTACAAGCCATTTAGGACAGAGAGTGAATACACATACTATACAGAGATGCTGTATGAGAAACCAATGTGAGTTTGGAACATTGCACAATATAAATCTATTTTAGTAGACCTCAACAATGGAATTATGATCAGTAGAAATGGCCATGACATGGGACCTTTAAGTGTTTTTGTAACTATTTCCTCCATGTGTATTTAAAACCTTAAACTTTACACTTATCTCTTTAAAATATAGTCACATAGCACAGACATGAAGGACTGTCAGCCCATAGCTGATAAGACCCAGTGCGCTTTTCCATGCAAGGCCCCCGAGATAGAAAGTCATAGACAATGATAATATCACGTCTTGCTAAGCCTGTCTTGAAAAAACAAATCCCATCAAAAAGACTCATCTTTAGAAAAAGATGGTGGCGAAAGCATGGACACATATCCGTGTTCTGGTTGTTTCGTCATTGTCAGTCTGCCTTGATCAAGCTTCAGTTAAACCTTCAGGATCCTAAGTCTCCAGCATCGTCTTTGTGTATTTCAGATCATTGCTCCAAGAAATTCCATCACACAGTAACCAGTTGTTGGTGAATATCAAAGCATCATAACAGTATTAACAGCAATGTGTTTAAAATACAATTTGACTGTTGAAAGGGGCGCTCCAAACTGGTTTAATGCATCATGAGAACTGCTTAACCTGTGAAAAAAGTGTATGTCATCCCATACTGGGGCTTTAAACACAGGATATTTCAGCTACTGCTGCTTTGGTTTCACTGTTCCTTTGTGAGTCCCACAGCGGAAGTACAATACCTAAAACAAGGATGTATCGCTTTAAAGGGGACCTATCATGCAAAATGCACTTTGTGATGTATTTTATACATACATATGTGTCCCCGGTGTGTCAGGGAACTCACTAAGTGTCAGAAAATAAAACCCTCTCTCTTTTACTCCGTGCGCGAATCTCTAAAAACGGGGCTACAACGGAGCTGATCCAGATTTGCGTCCGATATGATGTAATATCGGAAATGTGGGCTGGCTTTACACCCACGGCCCAATTAGAAACGTCGCTATCTGAAACAATGCCCAACTGTTTTGGACGTAATATGGTCTGTGTTTACATTAGCAAGCATCGCTAACACCCAGAGCTAACCTGTACTGGAGAGAGTATGTGTAAAGAAGCAGGATATACATTTATTTTTATTTTAGAATCAGCACTTTATTAACAGGGCTGAAATAGAGGGATATGAGGCATGGCTATAATGGGTGATCTGTTTGGTATTTTGAGCAAAACACTTCATAGACATGTTTTTTATATATTTGTATCAGAGTTTCCGGTAATTCTTATTATTATTAATGGTTTATTTGGCAGGGACAATGCACAGTAATGAACACTTAAAACATTGAAATGTATCAAGCGTAACAGTGCCAGATTTAGCTTGGAGCTCATTTCCATCCGCAGTCCCTCACATAAAACATTTAAGAAGTTTACATTTTACAAACATAGCAAAAACTAAATACATGATATGCAAAAAGTGCAAAAGAGCAAGAGCAGCATATACAAGTATTTACCACATGGTAATACAATATAGCAGCTACGACATATAAAGTGCAGGAGAAGATACAAGAGCTACCTAAAGTGCAAGAGGAGATACCCCTGTGTTAAAGTGCATTTAGCGGTGATTACACGTCTGGTTGTTTCTCAACCATTCTTTGAGTTGACCTTTAAAGCTATTGAGAGTGGGACAATCCGTATCTCAGTTGGGAGGCTATTCCACAATGAGCTGCCTTTAATGGAGAGGACATTTTGTCCAGAAGTGGTCCGTCTGTGGTGGACCTCACAGTCTCCTCTGGTTTCTGACCTAGTGCAGCGTCCAGTGTCTTTTCTGTGGATGAACTCCCCTAAGGGAGGGGGGCAGTCCATGTAAACATTTATAAATAAAGCACATACTTTTAAAAGACTTAAAATTGTCAAAGCTCAAGAAATGGTGTTCTTCAAGGATGGTAGAGAGGTGGTATGACTAAGGCTTTGTGTCAAACACCTTGATAGCTCTCTTGTACAGCTGTTCTATGGGTTTCAGGGTTGTGCCACAAGCAAACGACCGTTTGAACAGTATTCAATATGTGTAGAAAAGGCCCCAAAGTTATAGTTATTGATATATATATTATTTTATTATACAGAGTTGATACCTGTTAAGTTGTGCCTTCATAGTGGGGAGGGGCTAACCCACGTGCTTTGGGTGACGTCATACATCAGAGGGTAATGTGCGTCAGTAGTTGCAGGAAAGTTATGCTGTCTTAAGTTTCGTATTGTGTGCGTAAATGAACGTGAGTGTTTGTCCACAGTGCTGCCTGTTATGTTGTTCTACACTTCATTATTATTGTGATAACTTCTGTGCCGATGTGGCTTAATGCAGAGTGTCCGTGCTCATGTGATCGGTGCATGCTGCATGCATGTTTATCATGGCTGCTCATTAAGTCACTCGTCAAGTATGGAATGCCATTTAAGCCAAAATTAAATAAATAAATAATTAAATACATATGTGTATATATATATATATATATATATATATATATATATATATATATAAATAAATATGCCTATGAAATCAATTCTGAAATAAATAAATGAGGCAATAAATATGTATACATGTACATTTATTTATTTCAGGGGACTTGTATTTCATAATGCCACATTTCCATTCCTTATATACAAATGAACGGGGCGTGGTTAGCTCACAGATCCAGACCAAAGCAACAGCACCACAACACTGACTCAATAGCTCTTGTTTCACACTCCAGTACTCTTAAGTGGTTTGCAAACTGCCAATAAACCAAACTGTCCTTGTGATTTTCTGGTGCTTAACTGGTTCTTCTCTGGTTCTGAGTCCAGAGCCAGTTCCCGGGCTACAGCCTGATTTAGCTCTGGTTCTTCCTGTTTCAGCCGCAGCGGAGCCGCCGGCTCAACACCGAAAACCGGTTCTTAGCTGAGCCCACTTGGCTGCCCGGCAAGAACCAAGAACCACGCTCACGTCGGAAGGGGGCGAGATTAACCTGAGCCATAATAACAGTTTATGGCGAGTACGGAAAATGAAAGTTGTAACAAGCAGTAGCGCTGAACAAAGTGACTAGAACGCAACCACACACTTATAAAAAAATAACACACTTTATAAAGTCAGGCAACACTAACCGAGCTTTGTGTGATTCCATTTATTTGTGCCTTACTTTGACCATCCGTTCGCTCTTATTGATCATTGTGGAGAGCAGGCAGACGTTTTGTTTTGTATTATAGCAGCTATCAGATGGAATCAATGCATGGGTTGCACAGGTTGTGCTGTCGTAGGGGTGGGCGATATGACGATATATATCGTCGAGACGATATTAGGTCTCCACGATATGCCTTTTCAGAGATATCATATCTATCGCGACAGTGCACCAGGGTAGGATTTTCACGGCGGCCATGACGGCCGGTCTGGCCGTGAAGCCCCGAAAATAATTGTACGTCCTACCCCTGATACTGTTAAAATCTCGAAGTTGCTTTAAAAGAGTCAGAACAGTGGTTTCTGAACTGC
This sequence comes from Gobionotothen gibberifrons, assembly GCA_943591055.1. Lineage (NCBI taxonomy): Eukaryota > Metazoa > Chordata > Actinopteri > Perciformes > Nototheniidae > Gobionotothen > Gobionotothen gibberifrons. The sequence continues at coordinate 620,700 of CALSBZ010046615.1, forward strand.
GTTATGCTGCGTTCACAACGGAGGCAAAGCGAATATTCTCATCGCTCTAACTGCTGGAGTTTCACCGCGGCAGTCAGCTGTGTTTACTCCTGTCACTCAAACAGGACGCGCTGGAGAGGGGGCGCGGCTTATATCCATGTAAATACTGTGGTGGAAACATAGACTGGGTGGAAATCAACTACGACACAATTAACCTATTTTACCGTGATTTAATTGTAATACACGTTTCAAAATGATGCGGAAGTAACTACACACTGATAACGGTTAGTAAAAACCAAGCTGCAGTCAGGATTCAGACAGTATTGCACTTCATTTATTGTCTTGGTTGATTCGGTTGGCTTATATTTTATTTTATCAATAAGGTATTTATATTGTTTTTCCCTTTTGAAACAGATGTTCAGTTATGCTAAAGTCTTTGATTGCACTTCAAGTCTAAAGTTTGCATTTTAATTGTTTGGCACTGACTTTTCCTCATTGATGTTTTATGTTTTACTTAGTTATGTTTTACTCTCCTTTTCATGTTTATTGATGTTACATCACTGCTAGTGCTACCTAAAACAGGAAGTGAATTTTTATACTGAGAAACTGTGCCTTGAATATTTTATTTTGTTTAGCAAGAGAGTGCACTTTACTTGGTGAAGAAACCAGTGTTAACGTGTGTTGTGTAGGGTGTAGGCCTACCTACTTGAACACTGAGGAAGCCATATCAAAAGTCCTGTTGAATTGTTCATTCAGGGATTCATTGGAGAATTAAAACCAACTTGAAATGGTATTTTGGTCTGTTACTCTTTTTTATTTTAGTTTGTGTTACCTTGTAGGTGGTTGTACTGTTAATTAACTTGAAAAATAACCATAATAACTGACATGAAAAAATATCGTGATAAATATCGTCTATCGTGATACTGCTTGAAAAATATCGTGATACTATATTTTTCAATATTTCGCCCACCCCTATGCTGTCGGACTATCAACACTAGATCCACTAGATCAGTACTCCAGCAGCAGCATTGTTACCCCTTGGAAAGTCTTTAGAGACCATCCTGGATAGCTGTTCACAACTTATATTATTTATGTATGCATAAGTTATCTTGCACTTATTGTAAGTCGTTTTGGATAAAAGCGTCATCTAAATGCAATGTAATGTAATCTTATATTGATTGTATTTTGTTTATTTCCCTTATAGGAAAAACCACACACAAATATCTGTATGTCTTGCTCGATCATTAAAGAAGTCAAGCCTCATCTCAGCTCCTCATCTCCTCTATTCTGGACCTTTGGCCTTAAGTGGTGTTCTGGCCGACACACCAGGGTGAACCTAGTGATAGACACTAAACTAGTATAGTGCCAACACTGAGTTATCTCTAACTCTCCACTACAATATGGGATAGAATCATAAAGTGGAGGTATGACTTTGCAGCATTGACAGTTTTTTAGTATTTAGTTTTTAGTGACAGCATTTTTCACATTTTGTCTGGAAGATTTAAACTGTAACGGACATGTTGACCGGCAAAAATAAATTCTAACGGAAACTCTGATTTGTATATATCTGAGACCTATGCTATTGCCTAAAAATAGCATGATAGGTGACCTTTAATGTCAAACATGAACATATATGTAATTGAATTGGCCATAACAATAATGCATAATTTGTAGGTAGGGTGTCCTCATAATAAAAACAAATATCTACGCTGTTCACTTCAAGATATCCAATTGTATACATTTACCTCGAACAAATGTTTCTCTACTTTAGGTCAAAAACGACATTTCCTTCACAGTTCCAAATCCACAGGTTGGAAACTACTGCTCAAGAAGGCGCTGTCTTTTGTACTTGAAGCAGTGAGGAAATATGGCGTTGTAGATGGTCTTTAGGGAGATATTTCCAAAACAATTATAATACATTTATCTGATCATTCTGTTCAAAACCAGTAAATACAGAGGGCCATATTAATATTAGACACAGTCATGATGTGAAAATCACAATATACTCCTGGTATATCGTTTAAATACAATACAAAATAAAATCTGCTTCTACTCAATATTAAAAACCAGCATATATCCAGAATCCAATGAATATTCAGCAGTAGCAAATCACCCTTGAGATAGCATGATAGGGTTTAGAACCCAAAGGCACTGGGAGGGTGTGATTGTGTGTGCAACGAGAGTGGAAGACCAATCTCTCCCCTTAGAATTGTTATAACACTGTTCTCCTTTAACGAAAGATGGCACAGGATGAGTGAGTACTGTAGCTATTAAGTCTGCATGAGCAGCCAGCGGGCACACGGCCTTTGTTCCCAATCAGCTCTGCCTGAAGGAGCCACATGCAGCCTGCAAGCTCCCCTCCCAACAATGAAACACTCAGCTGCATCAGAAACACGTGCTGTCGCAGATTCTTCTCCCCCAGACCCAGTGGTTACATAAGGACCACCTCATAGCCACACGCGTCACAGGCTACATTCAAACCTGAACCCCTAAAAGCACACAATGGTATTGATGCAGTGTGAAAGTCTTGTCTGACAGAACCAGGAATATCTAGGGGGCCTCAGTGTTTCCATAACAACAAAAAAGCTTAGGGGACAAACATACTCATTTAAAAGCCCCACCAGCTGAATTTGAATACCTGAACAGAGCAACCTTGAAAAACTTTCCAAGGAAACAATAAATAAAGCAAACAAGGAGGCCCGACTGAGCCAGACAAGCAACCCCCGCCTTTTATTATGTCATAATAATAACCATATTTGTAAAATATCTCTGAAAACTTTGTTTACTTTTAAACATGAAATGTTTTTACAGTGTCCAGCTACTAAATACTAAATATATATATATATATATATATATATATATATATATATATTAGGGCCGGGACTCGATTAAAACAATTAATCTAATTAATTAGAGGCTTTGTAATTAATTAATCTAAATTAATCGCATTTTTAATCGCATATAAATATTTGACCTGAGAACAGTGAGAAGCTATTTTTTTCACATGGATTTTAGTATACCATTGAATAATGACTGAATACATAAGCTTAAGCAACAAAACATTGTTTATTTTTTTTCAAGGTGGTACTTAACCAAGACCAACAGAAAAGTGCAATTTTTGCCATAAAGAGTAGCAATAGCATATTTAGGAATATAGTACATTTCAGAGATTCAGGTAGCCTATAGGTAGGTAGACCTTCTGTAAACTATAACACTTTGTTTTTAAGTAAAACACAATACTTTCAAGTACATTCAGAACATTGGAAACCCTGACTATTAGCTCATTCACACCAACGCAACTCCGGTTCAAGCTCCGTGTTAGAGCTTTTCAGGTTCAGAACCGGTTCTTCGGTTTAGCTCTAGCTCTAGATTTAAAATTAGTTATAATGAGAGGTGATCAACGTGAATGCTCAGGTTCCACCTTAATACGCAGACACGTTGCTTCACCATGAGCAGAATCCTTTATATATACAGTCTATGGCAGAAACACTGAAACTCTTGTTAAGTTTCTCCATCGTTGTGTACAAACTGGATAAAACGCGGACTTTCTGTTGTTGTTCAGGAGTAGATCCTGTCTCTTCCCCCGCCTCGACGTAAGCGTGACGTATGTGGTGCTTTTGCTCTGGCCGGGCAATTTTTTGGTGCTTGAAATGAACCGGATTCCGGAGCTAGGAGGCTGCTCAGCTGCGGTATGAAGAGGAAAACCCGGTGCTTTTCAAGCTCTAGCTCCGGGCCGGCCCTGAAACACCGTTGGTGTGAATGAGGTATATTAGAAAACATCTCTCTGTTGCTTCAGAGGCCATAACAGACTTTGATTTACCAACAGTTTTGTGCAGCCCCTTATCTTCTACCACCTGGCCTTGAAACCAGTCATCTGGTTGAGTGTGGGTCCTCCTTGTACTCGGAGTCGGGCTAACGTCCACGCTAGCTTCCACGCTAGCTGCTATATGTTTAGCATTGAGGTGATACTTGAGGCTTGATGTGCTGCGGTGATATGCGAATTCCTTTTTGCATAATTTGCACACCACCGTGCTCTTATCGACGCTTCCATCCGTCCGTTTTTTAAAACAACATTTCCCATCCACGGGGCCAACCAACGCGGTCTCATCAGCTTCTTCGTTCATGTTTGAATTGTTCACTGTGGTTTGTTGTTGTCAGAAGTCATGAACGTTAGTTGGTGCTCCAGTATAATCGGTACGCCTGAAACTCATCCAGTGAGAAACGTTCCGCGGTGCAAAAATAAGTGCGATTAAAATGCGTTAATTTTTTTAACGCGTTAA
>CALSBZ010046615.1:636292-657184 GCA_943591055.1 Gobionotothen gibberifrons
CACACACACACACACACACACACACACACACACACACACACACACACGCTTCTCCGCCTCATTCTGTTTTCATTTTCTCGTTCGTTATCTGACCAGCTTCAATCTTGTAGGCTACTCACCTCGTTTCTTGTAGCCCTCGAAATGGTTTTGGAGGTTGATGCCTCGTGAGTTGTTTGGCTTTCTTGTCCGCAGCAGCAGAAAGCATTTTCGAATGTTTGAATGAATCAAAGTGAGTCGTCACCGTCGATTTTCTCTTATGCTCCAACACACAGTTGCACGGAGTGCAGAATAGTTTCCCCCCACTTTCGTGCAAGACATCGGGGTACTGCTTTGCCCGGTCTTTAGCAGAAATGTTCGTCGGTAAATTAGATGGATTCGATTTTTTCATCTTGGTGTTTTCTCTATCGTGTGAGCTCCACACGTTCACCCTACGGTGTTGTTTACCTTCTGTGATGCGCGAGCTGATGACGTCATCACTACTTCACGTCAAAACGAGTTAACTTTTTTTTTTTCTCAACTTCGTGTGGAAAAATGCGGGGATTATGCGGCCTTTTGATGAATATGCGGCCTTTTAAAAATCTGCGCCATTTTGCTGATTATGCGGTAAATTCTGCGATCGCAGAATCGCGTTTTTCTGGAGGGTCTAACTACTGCAACTCCCTCCTGGCTGGTCTACCTGCATGTGCCATCCGACCTCTGCAGCTCATCCAGAATGCAGCGGCTCGGCTGGTCTTCAACCTTCCAAGATTTTCCCACACCACACCGCTCCTCCGCTCCCTTCACTGGCTTCCAGTAACTGCTAGAATCCACTTCAAGACACTGGTACTTGCGTACCATGCTGCGAATGGATCTGGCCCTTCCTACATCCAGGACATGGTTAAACCGTACACCCCAGTACGTGCACTTCGCTCAGCATCAGCCAAACGGCTCGCTGCACCCGCGCTGCGAGGGGGACCAAAGTTCCCATCAGCAAAAACACGTGGGTTTGCTATCCTGGCTCCAAAATGGTGGAATGAGCTCCCCAGTGAAATCAGGACAGCAGATAGCTTGCACATCTTCCGGCGCAGGCTGAAAACTCATCTCTTTCGACTCCACTTCGAGCGATAGAATTACTAACAAAGAATTACTAACAGAGCACTTATATACTAATAAAGGACTGGCTTATCTATAAACCAGTTGAGTAGCACTTGAAATGGTTGGATCTATGAAACCTGATGTACTTATATGATTCTGTTTTCTTCAAGGTTGTATCTTCCTGGTCGAATGTACTTACTGTAAGTCGCTTTGGATAAAAGCGTCAGCTAAATGCAATGTATAATAATTTTTTTAATTTATAATCCATAATTCCATTTTTATGTAAAAATCGGAGAGCAAAAGTTAGCTGCTAATGGTAGCCACCAGAGTGGCTGCTGCTTCTGGTCTTGGCTATGCGGCAGTCTAACACACACACATGACCAAATAAGGACTATGTGGGAGTTCCCCTCGATTCCATTGGCTCTGACGGTTAAAAAGAGATGTCACATGTCAAAATCGAGCAAGGGGGGCCAGAGATAGGTCAAATCCACCCAAATGACCCCAAAAGAGGGTTTTCTTTGCTAAATCTGTCTAAAAAGGTCAAATATCACTTGCTTTGCATCAATCTTCATACAGGGTACTTATTATATGTTGTACTTTGGATTCCTAAAGCTTTTAGTCTACTAACCCATCATCCAAGGTGAGTTTTAACTATAAGTACAAAATATTTTTTGGACGGACACTATAATTTACAGTTTTTTACCATGTTCAATCAGAATTTTCTTTAAAAAAAAAAACATCTATATTGATTCTGAATTTTCTACATCCAACTCACAGGTTTATCATTACTTTGAGAAAAAAGATTATTAATTTAACCCTTTTAGAAGGGAAGATATGGTCATTTGTTCTGGGAATGTCATTTTCGAGCCTGAAACCTGAAAAACAGGCTTGGGGCTTAACAGGTTTAACAAACTTTTTTTTCTTTTTTTAGGGACAATAGACTTATATATTTTTTAATGTTTTTTAAAGGATTTACAATATGGATACATTATTGATTCCACAGGTGAGAAACAGGCGAATAATTAGAAACATCAAACAAAACGCACAGAACAGCAGCTCGGTCATTCACGCAACCCCAGAGGTTAAATGATGATGAGAAATAACTACAATCAAGAAAATCCCTGCAATATGATGTCACCAGGATCTACTTCCGACAGCACTCTCTGTCAGCCTTTAACAGTTGGTTTCTCATCAATCCACTGCAATCAAAACGTTATTCCTCGCAGCAGACAGTTGATTGGCTAACTGTAGGTTTATGTTCCTCTTACCTTTACCAGAAGTGAGTGCTATTTGTTGAGGTGGGGGGCAGTGAGGAAAGAATTACTCGGATCTTGTACTTAGAGAAAGTAAAAGTAGAAATACCAAAGTGTACGAATATTCTGTAAAAGTAAAAGTACTGTATTCAAAATGTTACTCAAGTAAAAGTAAAATGGTATTGGCATCTAAATATACTTAAAGTACCAAAAGTAAAAGTAATCGTTATGCAGATTGGCCACATTTTTTTATTATAATTATTGATGCATTCATGTGCTTATCAAAGCTGCAGGTGGTACTAATCTGAATTATTTTATTTACTACTGGGTAGCATGCAAATGATATTAGTATAACCAACCGTGAATATTAAAGGCCTTGACATGCTGCATCTGCGTAGGTTTTCATAGTAGGCCTACTTTAATAATTGCAAACCACAAATCCTTAAATATTTCGAGAAACATTTATTTGGGTAGTGTAAAGTCATATCCCAAAAACTAAAAACCCATTTACTGATATCACTTTACATGGTATACAAGTATGTGTATGCATATTTTGGATTATCCCTGGGTATTGTTGAAAATGTGAATGTACTACCATCCCTTGTAAGGATGTAGGTCTGACTGTATAGCAGCCCAACACTTTTCTTGGATGTCTAATACTGGCCATCCAAATTCCAATGTGATTTTAAGATGAGTAAATGTCAGTAAGACTTCAATTTGCAGTATATTCAACCTTTTCAGAGGTTGTCATCCATCCACTTATCATTTGTTCTGACTTTGCTGCTAGGCCTGCATGACACCACTTGAGAAAAAATTATCTAAATTTGTATTATCCAATTGTTTTAAACTCGCTGTTCATTTTTGACAAAATTACCTTTTTTCTTATATTGAGTGAGGGAGCAATCTTTTTAGGTTGTGAACACGATTTGAAAGGAATGGCCTGTGAAATTGTCATGGAGTGCGCTAATATCAGATATCCATTCACCTCATCAGTCAGTATCTTATGGAAAGGCCCTGCATTTATTTAAAAAACTGTGCAAGTTCTGCAGTGCCCAGGGGGAACTGTCATCTGCATTGCTCAGATATGGCCTCTGTAGTGCATGCTGCTAATGGCTACATTATGCACATGAATTTCATTCAGATTGCAGATTGTCGGTTCAGTTGATCCTGTGTGTTATGAGTTGTCGTATTGTAGCAGGGTCTAGCAGATGGCAGTGTCAAATAAGGCCAATCTGCATCTCAATGTATGCTAGATTGCATGCATTATGCAATCATCACCGCTCCTTTGGCATAAAAGAGCTTCTCTGAATAATTTTTACCTCATTAAATAATTATTTTCACCATGACAACTGCTCTTGGTAAACTGTTGTTGTTGATTAACAAAAGCAAACAAAAGTAGCAAGTTATCATAGGAAACAGCTCATTTAAACAAAAGTGCATTGAAGGAGGTCATTGCTCTGGAGTGTTCTGGAATGTGACTCAGTGATTAGCATCACTCTTTCAAAGAGTGTGTGCCATCTCCTGGCCAGACAGCAGCAGTACAACTGCCACTGCCAAAGCTTCCCTCTTCCCTTTGTCAAAGATGAATGACAGGTAACACCTTACAATTATCCTAGACCAGTGGCGGCCGGTCCATAGGGGCGATAGGGGCGCCGCCCCACCTCTTCCCACATAAAAAAAAAAATATATATATATATATATATATTTTTAAAAAAATATTTTATTTTTATTTTTATTTTTAATAAAAAAGGTAAATATTATATAATTTGTATCAGTAAAATGTATAATCTACAATAAAATCTTGTTTAAAACTTGTTGTATTGTGTTACGATGTCTAAAGTTACTGATAAATCACATGTTTCCTGCCTGGCCTTGCCCATGTCTTACCATCATTACCCTCTCTCGCCTGGGCGCTAAGAAATCAGCCTTCATCCAGTGCAGCAGCAGCCACTAGCAGCTGACTGTTGCGAAACATAATTTCAGCCAATCAGCGTCGTCAAATCTGATTATCACCGGGCGCCAATGTCAGCGCCGGTCCAATCTGTGAGTAGTTTGGACAGTGACTCGTATCCGGGTGACGCACTAAACGCAGAGGATGGCTTCGTTCGTGTGCAGGTGGAGTCTCCGGACCTCGGTCCCCACTCCCCACCCAATTCCGTTCAAGAGCTAATCTCCAATCCTTTCGAAAGGAGAAGTTTGGGAGATAAACTGTTGCTTAAAGACCTTGGACCGGACCAACCCGATTTGTAGGCTATATATCGCAGCAAGCTCGTGAAAAAGACAACACGTATCAACGAGGCTTCTCACGTAGCTGGTACACCAGAAAGGCATGGCTAGCTGTGGCTAGCTGTTGTTTCCCATGCTTGCTCTTCAAACAGCCGGGGACAGATACGATGTGCCCGTGGATCGCTTCCACTTGGAGCATATATCGCCAGCTACTGTTGATTTATTTAATGTATAAACTGCCCGTATTGTTCATGTAGAACAGTGTTCACGTAAGCCTGCACATTGATTTTATTTTTGTAACATTACGTAGCCTACAGTCCGACCGCGGCACTGTGTATCACATCATCAAACCTGTTAATGTACGCATTCAAACACTTTTTCTTTTACCAGCTGTATTCACCTTGCAGGTGAAGATGTGGCTTTTATCCTGGATAAAGTGTTTGAGTCATGAATGTTTAAAGTTTAACTTCTTCATATTTGACTAATATTATACTTCACTTTTCATTAAGTAGTATGACGCTGCGCTGCGGTTTAACTAGATTCGCAACTGCGCATGCGTGAGTGGCAATAACTCTCCTTACCAGCAGGCGGCGGTAGTGTGTATTCGTCATTCAAAACAGGCAACAACCGGAAAACAGAAGAAGAAGAGACTACGTGAGTCTGTTCTTCTTCTCTGTTTTCCAGTTGTTTTCTATTTGTTTATATCTGTGTGTTAGCTTCACCTTAGCATGTGTTCTTTGCAGGTGTGTTGAGGTTTGAATATGACTGATTTTAGTAAGGAAGTAACACGTGTCGGTGCAATGTTAGTAACTGTAGTGTGGTTACTGAATTATAAAAGTAGCGCGAGTCATAATTTAAGGTGTCATTTCTCCAAAAAAAAAATGTTTACTCACTATGTCAACAGCCCCACCAAAAATATTTTCCACCAGCCGCCACTGTCCTAGACCTACAAGAAACTAGGTTGTTAAAAAAAAAGCTGAATATGCTGTTTTATTTTATCTTGTACTATGGAGTATTTAGGATTGTTTATCTTCTTTGGAACTGCAGGACTGAGTCCAAAACGAATTTCCTTACGAGGACAATAAAGTGTTTCGTATTGTAATACTATGAAGATAAATGGTTCACACAAGTTACACACTAGTAATGTCAATGTTCTACACCACATCTGCCCCCTATGTCCTGGAGTACAGCGCAGAAACAGCCAATAGGCAGGCTGCATGTTCACTATGTGCTGTGTCAGTTAGGTCAGGCTTAAGTTTGTGTGGCCCATATGGCAGCCTCTGCTGTGCAGACACCTTCATTGTGTATCCAAATCACACAATCACACACAGGCTTTGTGTATGCAGGCTGCCAAATTAAACTGATATCAAATCATTTGCAATCAGTCCTTATAAAGTTAACGCATGTATATGTGCAACTGCCATCCAAATAGGCAGATAAGATCATATGACATAATACTACTTCTACATTACAGATGTATTTCCATTTATGATCACGCAATTTGTTGCAAAGCCAGGATCAAGTGTGCCAAGACTGATGTCATGTGGACAGATCGGGACATGTCCCAGAGCTGCACATTAACTCACAGGAGGGACACATGTTGACACAGTAGCAGTACAACCTATACCCCCACCCCCTCAGTGTGGACTTGGACCTCACCATATTATGTTCTCAGACTTTACAGGACGCTACTCTCCCCTTCTGATGGAATGTCATTAGACAATGAGTTAAGTGCACAACGTCAGAAGCCAAATTACACATTTGAGTGATTGTTCAGCAACAGTTATTGATCATGGTTTGGTTAAACTAAATTCTATTATTATTATATGTCAATATGTTTCCTCTTCTTAATCAACTTAAATGAGCGATGGGTTTTAAATGATTGACTGTCCTCGATATTTTAATGGTGTATTCACCTTTTTCATAAATCCTATAATTCATCATGCTGAGTGCGCCCACATCCATGTTTTCACCCTGACGCTGCATCCACATGTTGCAGCTTGCCTCGCAGTCTTAGAGACTCAGCCTCAGATCTGGTTCAGCCAGTTCTGTGAGGTTAAAGTAAGGGGAGAGGCCAACAAGAAAGAGTGTGGAGAAAAACAGCCCAAAGCACTCTGAGCGCTATTCTGCCCGTGTGCAGAAGATATGTTGATTTCATTGGCTCCGGCTTTTATTTTCAGATTAACTTTAACCGAAATGTAAGGAAAGAGGTGTGAGTGGTGGGGAAAAGATAATAAATCAATACTTTTCTAAAGGTTTTACTTTGATTTCCTTTACAGAAACAGCCATTAAACCACCTTGTTATTTCCTATATCTTGATAAGGGCCTTGCATCACCTCTGTATGTTCATGGGGTTTGTTATTGGTCTGCCTGAGCCATAAGGCATGACTCAGTCTCCATCATAGTCAAACAAAAGAGGGAGCAACCAGACACCATGTCTTACAAGAAGGAAGTCTTGCAATCTTCAGAGAGGCAGACGGATCACAAAAACCTTGCTTGTCAAGATAACTGCACCCATAACAATACATGTAAACTGTGCAACATGAATTCACTGCTGACTCTTTTCAGATCAAGATAATCTCATTCATTCACCCATCATGACTGCTCAGCCATTACATTCAATCATTATGTAGACAGAGACGGAAAAGTACTGAACTCCTTGTTGCACTTCACTTTAAGACATTTCAATGTAGGAGTTTTACCATATCATTTACACAAATCATAATAGGGCCTCTTTTATGTTCTCTTTTACAAGTTGTAGTCGAAATTCTACTAAAAAGTACAAAAGTTATATTTTCTAAAATGATGATACACCTTCTTACAGTCTACGGTAAAATCCTAATCTACAGAGTTAATAGTAACCATAACTGTCGAACAAAAAAATCACATTTATGAAATGTTGACAACAATAATATGTTGGGTGAATCAAATCAAAATAAAAACGTTTTATCCCAGAGACAAATTCACTTAAAAAAAATAAAAATAAAACGAACACAGAATTTCTGTAGTGCATTACATTTCCCAGGGAAACTATTAAGATCTAATGATGCAGCACTCTGTCACCTGTCATATTTTCTCCGACAGAACTGGGTACCTCTGAATGTGTCTGCCTTCCAGCTTATGATTTCTGTTACTGTTATAAAAAAAAAATCCTCCTGCTCAACTCTTATACCACAAAGAAAAGGAAATGACTCAGTTATGTTAGTGAATTCAAAGAAAAATGCACTTAAAAGTTGTATTGATGCAGCTGCACTTATAGGTATATTGCTTGTTTGAAGTAAATATGTCAGGACTGTTTTTGTTGTCCTTTGTTTGAATCGTAATGGTTTATTACATTTTATATATCACCAAGCATCAAGGCAAATTCTTTGTAAATGAATACCTATTTGACAATAAACCTTAGTCTGGTTCTGATTCTAAAGATACTCTCCCGAATTGCGGGAAAATAATCCCTTTTGCTTCAGTCTGTTGCTTCTGCTAAATTGCATTACTGTAGTTTTTTGTTTGGCGTAATTGTTACGTCATTTAAAAAATATCTAAATAGATTTCAATTTCTGTCTCTTTTAGAACTACATAATTGCAAAACATGGAATCAACAAAAAATACTTATCTTGTTTTTAATTTGTGCTGTCATTCAGTTTATTTCTTTGTAACATCAGAGTTTCCAATGATCTGTTAGTGTTACATTTGACATGTTATGGTAGTTGTAAACTGGTGGTTTAAATGACCTTTCACCTAGTTTATTGCAGTCAGTCATTCTGTAGCCCAGAAGGAAAAAACACCACTGTAAATTACTGTATGACATTAACCTACCAGTCCATTAAAGACAACAGCAGTCTTGAGAGGAGATGGAAGCTGAGATTAGTCAACAGCATGGCTATTGTCTTCCCCATAGCTGGATCTGAGGCAGGTCACCAGGCAACAGGCAGGACAAACTTCTGTGTACACAACACAGGCACCCTCAGATTATACACATCTCACCAGTTCTTTTCTGACACTCCGCAAACACGAGCTATAAAAACAAGACAATTAAAGCACCCGTACTCAATTTCTCAGATTACAAAAAAACGAGCCCTTGAGGCGTCAGAGACGGCATGGCATGTTGGTTTAAGTGAGTGATGAAAAGCTGAAGTGGTCTAAAGAATTAGCCAACAGGCTGGAGTTGCAGGTAGAACAGCAGCGCCCCTCATCACTCATCCATCATCCTGCAGCCTGTGATCCCCCTCGGGGGCAGTTCCCATGCTCTGTGCCAACCTGAGCGTGCTCTGTGGGGTCTGGAGACATAATAATAATACTACAGGTAAGGCTGCAGATGCAGACATGCCAACTCCGCCTGACATCAAGGCGGATGATTCCAGCTCTCATGCAGGTGGAGCAGTGGCAGAACAAACTCTGAGACTCACTGACAGACTCTGAAACCAGATCTGTCTCCACCAAGCCTGCACGGACAGGACATGTTGAGAGAAAGTTCTCAATATATACTTTTACTTATTTGGAGAACCAGTATGACTTTAAATAGTGACAAGAAAATAGAGTATTTTGTGGAGTGGGAGAGTCTTTTCATTCTCAGTGTGACATTAAAGGGGCCCCATTGTGCTTTTTATAGTTTTCCCTTTCCTGCAGTGTATATTGGTTTCAGTGCATGTAAATGGTCTGCAAAGGCTAAAATCCCTGTGTTCCCTCCAGAGGGAGTTTTCTCTCCAACACACTACCAGCCAGCCAGCTAACCAATCAGAGCAGACAGGGCTCTGGTTTCAGACAGAGGGTGAAAAGAGCTGCTGCAGCACCTGAGAAAAATAAAGAGCTTTTTGAACATGAAATCATGGAGCCACTACATACTGATATGAAGCTGAGCATTTGCAGAATAGGCCCCTTTAACATTGGTAAATCTTGGTTGTATCAAAATGTTTGTCCCCATTTTCAGACACCAAATTGGATTGGAATTAAAATGGTTATACTTCCAGTTATGACTAAATAAAACAATTTCTCAACTGCAAATCAAACATTTGAAAAAGGAAAATACTAAAATACTCAAGAAAACAGAAGTGCAAGGAATAAGCTTTTGCAACTGTTTCATGTCATCCTTTCTAAATATCATTAGTTTGAGTTTTTCCCTCATATAGGTGTTCGACATCTGTTTTTACGTATTATTGCACATACAGTATCTTGCATATTTGCGCCTTGAATAGCATTTCATTATTGTGGTTTTAAAACTGACACACCTTTTTAAATTACCAATATGAAAAAAGGTCAAACAAAATGAAGGTTTCCAATGTTTTAATGGATGATCCAGCACTGATATGTAACAGGTTAAGAACACTGAAATAATGTTTTTCATTAATGCAATGGCTCTGATGATCTACAGCATACCCCTAGTAAAGCTTGTGAGCGATGTTTGTGATCTCTTAAATAAGACTTACAGGCATACCAGCTGCAGTGCGGTTCAGTGAAACCCTCCATCAAGCTCATGGGCTTCCTAATCATAACTCTGATGCTGATGCTGGTAAAGTAAAAAAAAATGAGCTTGTTAAGTAAAAAAGTTAAAATCCAAACACACAATGTTTTTTATGCTTTCTATTCACAGTGTACATATTTACATTCAAGCTTTTCTGGCCATAAGGATAACCTACAGTGCTGAAAAGGCTTTAAAGTCCCAAAAACTTTCTTAAAAAGTATAAAAATGAGATGGAAGAGAGTTCTGTACAGGCAGGGCCTCTGCTCTTGTTAGCAGGGAGCGGAGGCACACTGTGAGCTGCTGGGCTGTGGGCAGTCTTTGTGCTCCGTCAGTTTGAGGATGACGACCTTCCTCTGAGGCAGCTTCACCTCCAGAGGAGCAGGCGGATCAGCTGCTGCCTGCACTGGGCTCGTAGCAACCAGGTCGTGGCTGTCCTGGGGCAGCAGCATTGTGATGATGTTTGAGTACCCCCCCTGTACTGCCAGGTGTAACGGACTGAGGCCCTGCTCGTCCAGCACAGCGCCACCATCTGGACAGTGGAGGAGCAGCTCTTTCAGGACTTCACAGTGTCCGTTCTCAGCTGCCAGGTGGCAGGGGGTGCGTAGGGCCTGGTTGGAACTCTCGGGGTCCGCCCCCTCTTCTATCAACATCTTGACTGTGGCCAGATGTCCTCGCTGTGAGGCGAGGTGGAGAGGAGTGAGTCCGTGGGCGTTGTGTGCGAGAATATCTGCCTTGTGTTTGATCAGGAGGCGGGAGGTGCTGGTGTGACCTGTCTCTGCCGCCACGTGCAGGGGAGCATTTAACCCAGCGGACGTCATATGGATGTCCGCTCCTAGTTCAATAAGGATCCGTGCTACCCGGTAATGCCCCCTGTAGGAAGCCAGATGCAGCGGAGTGCGGCCGTCTGTGGTCTGCCCGTTCACGTCGCTGCCGGCCTGCTTGACCAGCAGCTTGACGATGCCAAGATGTCCTTGCCAGGAAGCAAAGTGGAGTGCCATCCAGTTGTCCTTACCCCTGATCCGTACATCAACTCCCCTGCTCAGAAGCACCCGGATGACGTTCTCCTGACCGTGCTGGCATGCCACATGAGCCGGCGTGCGTCCCTGGCCATCGGTCTCGTTGATGGCCGCCCCCCGGTCCAGCAGCAGCCGTGTGATGGCCTCGTCCCCGATCTGGGCAGCCCAGTGCAGCGCTGTGTACTGGTCCTCATCCTTGGCATTAATGTTGGTACTGCGCCGACCAAGCAGAAGTTCTGCCAGGGACTTCAGCTGCTTCTCTGTGGCCAGGTGCAGGGGGGTGGAGCCACGAGCATTTGCAAAGTTGGGATTGGCATTGTTCAGGAGGAGGAACTTGATGGCCTCCTCATTGCCCAGAGTGACAGCGTGGTGGAGCAGACTGCCTCCTCCCTCTAGGGTAAGATCCACATCCTGAGGCTGGAGGATCTTCATCAGCTTGGCAGTGTCTTTGGTCCTGATGGCCTCACACAGCTTACGCCTCTGGACCTCAGCAGAATCTAAGTGGTAAGAAGGAAAAGGATTGAGTAATAAGGTTTCTGTAGTACTTTAAGTTTACACGAATAATGGCACGGTCATACATACGCAAAATGAACTTAAGCGATTATTTATCATATCACTTCAATTCTATGCAAGTGTAAGGATGTTTGATTGGCGACAAACAAATAGCAAAGATGTGCGTCTGACCAAATGTGGCCATGCCCACAATAATATCGCATCAGCAGGCGATGGTCTCTTGCATTTCTGCATGAATGACTATCCCTAAAAGTTCCACTTCATAGTTTATGATTAGCTCTTACCACATGTGTTTTCTTTCTCAAAAGACAGCGTGATGGAGTCTTGGGAGGAGAAGGCTGAATCAGCTGACGAGATGCCAGACAGCCTCTTGCATGTGTTCTCCTTGCTGTGGCAACCTTCCTCCTTTAGTCGATCAAAGCTCCTCGAGATCCCAGAATCCACCTGGCTCAACAGCTCCGACAGGCTGTAATCTTTTTCCGGCAACATGGCTGACTTTGGACGCACCATCTTGTTGTCGTTAACCTGTAAAACAAAAAGCCAGATGAGCATATTGGGTTGTACCATTAAGTGTATTCCCAGTTATGAAGCTGCCGCTCTTGTACACAGCTGCTCTCAGTACAGTAGCTGTTGAATGTTGACATTGTGATTTTTTGTTGAACTTGGGTTTCATCAAGTCCTTTAAAGTCAACACATACGGAAGTTCACAACAGCCTGTCTTCTGTCCGGATATTATTGATTAACAGCTGTCGCCTGTCCCTTACAGGAAGTTCACCTCTAGTCATGTACACAGCAAGTTCGAAGGAAATGAAAAAGCAGCAAGGAGGCCAAACAATCCCATCTGTCAACATTCCTGATTTGTGAGGCAACTACTGTTTAGGATCAAACATTTACACAACATGTGACGCAAAAAGTCATAGTCATGTCTGGAGCAATAAAGAGATAAGCCGCTCAGTGTCTGAGTGTTTAGAAACACATTAAATGAGAAAGCAATCAGTCTGTTTAAAAGCTTTAAGAAGAACAAGGGAGAAGTAAAACAAGAAAATATGAAGTGGATAATCACTTCAGTTGTTTATCCCCATTGGAAACGGAGCTTTAAATGATCTACTATGCTTGAACAAAGCGGACAATAACACACACTACGTCTTCCATCTTTGGGGGCTTTGGTCATGTGTTACCTGGTCACTGGTGAGAGCGTTGGGGGTCTTGGGCTCTGGCTCTGACGTTGACGGGGTTGGTGTCCTGGTCTCCTCTTGAGGTTTAGAGCAGAGATCCTCAGCTTCAGATGTGATTTCTGGAAGGACAACAGCTCTGTGTCATGTTTCAGTGATAGCAGGGATAGATTAGGGTATACAAGAGGAATGGAAAGCTTAAGTTAGGAGAAAGAATATCATATATTAAACTGGCCTGTGTAATTATATATGCTAATGTTGTGTTTAGCTAAAGGAACAGGATCACTGTGTTTGAGATTGATGTTCTTCATTTGCTCGAGGCTGGTACAATATGTGATTTCTAATACCTAATTAGTGTTGCAAAAATAATTCACACACCTATGTTATTGCTGTATCTATTGAGCAACACAGAAAGAACAAAATAATGCTATCAGTCACTTCCTCTTTTACTTTGTTTATTGGGCGTATTTGTCTCTATTTTGGCAAATTAATGTCTTGTGAAGTCATGTGAAGAGAGCCTTATAGAAACGATAACCTAATTATTTAAGATATACACCATTTAATCAACTGTGCATCATTAACGTGATATCAATATTTCATTTTCTTTTTAATATAATGGTTAAAACCAATACTAATATATTGCAACTGGAACCATTTTTAATCAGAACAGTACGTTTACACATATGAAGAATTTGCTCTGGTGTCTGGTGTATTTGTAAAAAATAAAGACAATAACACCCACAGTTTATTGTGAATAAAGAGGCACAACTCACCCTGGAAGCTGGGTCTGGCGTCCGGGTTTGTGGTCCAGCAGCGCTGCATGAGGCTCAGGAACCCAGTGCACGCCGAGGGCCGGCAGCGCGGCACAGCAGCCAGGTCCGGACGCACCCCCTTCACAACCTTCACCATGATCTGAAGGATATTGTTCTCACCTAGCAAAAGAAAATAAGATACTTCAGTTTCGTCACTTATATTTCAGGTTATATTTAAAAAATGTTTTAATATATGATGACATAATAAGGCGCTGGTAGGAGCCGGTGCAGATATAGATGGTAACCTTTATCCCCACCTTCCCACATGCTCAGATAAGGCAGTGTGTGACCACTGTTGTTTCCCACGTTAAAAGCTCTCAAGAGTTCCTGCCCTGGCCTTTTTCTATCTGACTGTGGGATCAGCCATGTCAATGATTCAGAACAAACAGGTAGAGGCCTTAATCACTGGTACTTCACCTCCTTTTGTAACCATAATACCCTGTGCAGGTGGAGGAGGAAGAAGGAATGGGATGGTAACCAGGCCACTTTTTTTACTTTTTAATTATGTCTGGATCAACATAGGCGGTGCCAGTGCCAACCTGGGATCCTTTGCTGGGCTTTAAAGGAGCCAAATACCTTGTAGAGAACTGCTACCTGATACGCCTGGGAGAAAATATACCCTGCCCAACTGCCTGCTTTGGAATTCAAAGAGTAAACAAATAAGCACTGGTACACAATTCTTTACCTTAAAAAAAGGTAATTGTAATGATTTACAGCCACCTGTAGTCCCTACAATGTGACTAATAATAACAATTGTTGCTGTGGCAGCAGTATAACTCTGTCGATGTAGACTGAAATGTCTCTGGGTTGTGCGATATTGTGGACATTCATTTCCCCCAGAAGACGATTCTGCTGACTTTGGTGATCCTCTGACTTGGTGTGGTCAAGCTCTAGCGTAACCATGAGATGGATATTTATGGTGTGAAATATGTATCAAAGTAAACTAATAACATTCCCATCATCCTTACCTGCACTTTGTGTAATTGTTAAGTTCCAAATGTTAGCATGCTAACATATTAATCTAAGATCACGACCATGGTTAATATCGTACCTCTTTTCCAACATGTCAACATGTCATTGTGAGCATGTTAGCATGCTAGTGTTAGCATTCATCTTTGAAGCACCACTGTGCCTGAGTTCAGCTCCATAGCAGCTAGCATCACTGTAGACTTTTGTATTGTTAATTACGTGTTGCTATAAATCATTCATTAAAAAATTTAAAATAAACCAGACCTTATCAAGAAGTCTATCAATATGTTCAGTTACTATCATTATTTATACTTTTTGTTTTGTTTTTATTGGCCTCTAAGGCAATCCTTATTGTTTTCATGCAAGTCTCACCTTGGTAGGGTTTCTTCTGTGTGAGAATCCCCCAGATGACTATGGAGAAGCTGGAATAGAGGCAAACAAAAAATAAGAGATGTCAGTACAAAGAAAAGCTCAGACATAATGCTGCCAAACACATTTTCAATATGAAGCTGAAATACTGTAGCTTATGCTCTCCGTTTAAACCAGTGCTGTCAGTTTGTCAAAATAATTTAATGTAAATGTGGTTAGAAATATATGTTCCCCTTTAACTGAAACTTTGTAAGAAAATAAAATGCATCTGTCTTCAGTAATGTTAAACATGGTATAACTAATTGGCTACTCCATCACGTTGATGTGATTAATAACAGTGATTCATTAAAGGGAAAAGGCCGACAGTCAGGAAAAACCTGCATTGACACAGAAAGAGTGCTGAAAAACAAACCTGTATACATCATGCTTGGTGTCCGACGCTCTGTCCTTCTCAATGATGCTCTCAGGTGGCAGGTAGGCAATGGTGCCGCAGAAGCCGTCTCTGCTGATGTCATCAGCCCGAGACAGGCCGTTCCAGCGGGCCAGGCCAAAATCAGATATCTGAGACACAGAGAGATCAGATAAGACCCTCAAACAGAGCACCCAGCAGCTTTTTCTCAGGAAGCAGTGTGACACCGATGACTAAGTCTGCCCACTGAGCTCCATTATGAGCACTCAGTGTATGATGAGGGCAGCCGTGTCCCAGCCTGCAGAGAGGAGAGGCCCTTCACGTTTCAGAGTGCACGCCCACACTCTTTCAGGCACACACTGACAGAGGGAGCTTTAATAGGAGCTGAATTCATCCTGTCGGGACAAGCCCGGTGAGGTGTTTACATCCACATATTAAACTCCAGAAATGACAGTTCCCACCCATCGCTCTCAGTACAGTTGAGCTGCTCTGAGGTTGGACAGAGGCTGATAGACACCTGTCTGCCCAGAGCGTGTGCTGGGCTGCCAAATGAAAATGGATAAAAAGGAATAGCTAACCTCCTCATGGCTGACATTCCTTTAACTGACATCCAGCTTTATAACAAAGAATACTGTGATATAACTTCATGGCAATCCTCAACCACCAAACATTACATCCTTAAACTATGATTCAAAACATGAAAACAATTATAATAATCCATGATTTTGATTAAATTAGTAATATTAACAGATTGGTGAGTTTTCTGCTCTTTTTGTCAGTATTTATTTTTGTTAGCTTTCTTTTCTTTTCTTTCCTTTTTTGGTTATTCTTTTAGTTTTTTGCTTTTAAGTTGAGGGTAGTCAACATTTATAATTTTTTCATTAACTCGATTTTATGCAATCTTCTGTGTGCAAACAAATAAATAACTTAACATTGTCATAATATTACACATATTTCAGATATGTTCACAGTAGCAGCAGAATATGATAATAACCTTTTCTGTCACTAATTTCATAATGAACTCAATGCAGGCAACAGAAAATCAGTTCAGAGCCACCACTCAGGGATAATCTCCGTACCTTGACGTGATAGTGAGCGTCCAGCAGGATGTTGGCCGGCTTCAGGTCCAGGTGGAGCAGGGGGGGGTTCATGCAGTGCAGGAAGTTCATCCCTACCGCCGTCTCGTGGATGATGCGGAAGCGCAGCTCCCAGGGCAGCGGCTCGGTGGCCAGCAGGGTCTCCAGGGAGCCCGTCTCCATGTACTCCATGACCAGGCCCTGGGGGTCCGCACAGATCCCGTACACAGGCAGGATGTAGCGGAACTTGGCTGCCTCCATCTTCTTAGCCTCCTCCAGTAGCTCTGAACGGTCCCTGGGTTTTAAAAAAGAATACACAAAGTTAAATGTGAGTGGCCCCATTGAATCATGCTCTTCTGCTGGAGGGACTTTGTCATTTTAAAAACAAAACTGATACACAGTTTTATGGTATGTAGGTTAGCTTGTTTTTAACCACATACATTTTCACACAGGTACTTATCAACCTTCTCTTAAAACAGTAATCTGGTAAATGTGAGGTCATCCTACTCATTGAGCTGTAATATTTGGAAATACCTTTGTCCTAACACAGATTCCAGCACACCATGTAATGCTTGCTGAACTCACAGCAGAATGTTTACTGGCATTCCCCTCAGAGCTGTGTCAGAGTGTGACCCCCCAGACGGCTGTTATTGATTTACCACTGCTCAGATCAAGATTGTGGATTGTGCTCTTGGCTCTTCTGAGGCCTCTAGGACATTGTGGCCGGCCTGGAATGCATCAGGCAGCCGGCCGGCCTAACAGAGCTCTTTTTCTGTTGCTCAACCTTTGCACAGCTCTCTTTATCAGTGCACTGGCCCTGCCGGCATACCTCACACACAACCGGGCAGGTCATTCATGACATCAGCGAACAAGCCTCCTGCAAAGGTTGCTTTAAAAATGCAAACCCTTAATGAAGTAGATGAGAGGAAGATATATCACTGGTGAGCCAGGGGAGAACTCTATGTGTCCACCATGAATAAAATGAAATGAGATGCCTCGGGGTCTATTAGTGGCGACATGCATCAGGTTACTAACATGGTCTATAGAAGGGAGCCTGCCTATAATTGTCCTTTATACGCAGTACAAGTGAAGGAGGCAAATCCCCCAGGTCTGCCAGGCAGGAATAATCACACATGGGAGAATGGGAAAGCACTTGTTTGCTAAATTCTTCATCTAATCCAAAGTGCTCCTCAGCAGCACCCTCAGAACCAAACAATGTCCCTGTTTTAACAGACAGGCCCGGTAAGACCTGTTTTACGGCTTCTTGAATTGTGTGTGCCACACAGCAGCAGGAGACAAAGGTGGCTTTGAGTCCCTGCTGCTGGTGATATGCGCGGGTCAATGAAGGCTGCAGTCAAAACACTGTTTATGTACTTTGCAGATGTTTGGGGATGATAACATCTGTGGTTCAGGTTCAGCGAGGCTTTAAGTTGCACCACAGGTTCTGAGAGGATTAAACACAGAAGGTTTTAGTGATATAATATTGATATTAGATGTGAAGCCCACAGATGAACAACGTGTGCACACAAAGCCAAGAAGAATGGAAAGTTCCATAGATTTCAACACTGTTATCTCACACAAACACTTCCAAAATATAGAATCATATATCACCTTTTTTTTAGGGATCTGCGCAGAGCAAAATCATGAGTCATGGTTATGCAAAATCCAAGAGGGTTGAGCAACCCGAACATTGCTTGGGGGAAAAGACCACCTTTTTGACATTTACATTAATTGAAATCACCTCCCAGTATTCCATAGAGAAACCCTGTCTGTTGATTGGGGAAACCAGCAGTGAACCTTTCATGTTTGGGTCTTGTTAGAATAAGTAAACAGCTATGGCCCGGAGCAATGTGGCTTACTTTTGCCTGGGGGAGAAATCAACATGTCAGTGGTCCCTCAAACACAACCTCACCGTGTCTAGAAAGCTAAACCTGGCCCCTGCTTTATGCTTTGGCCCCTGTACAGCCGCACTGTGTGCCCGGACTAGCAGCAGGTGAGTCACACATTCCCTGGTATTCACCTCTCAAGGACTCACAGGCACTCACTGAATGACTTCTCACCAACACAGTCACAATATAAGCCTCTGTCTGCCTCCTGTGTGGCCCCTCATGAAGGAAACTAACAGAACAGAGCCGGGAGAAGACAGTTTGAACATGTGGTTCATCAGTTTATCAGTTTAAAGAGAATCCATGTGGCACAACAGCCATAACTCACTTGTCATCCATATGAAGGCAGGGAGGGCACTTGATAGCCAGCCATGTTTTCCACTGTACGTGCCTGACTTTGTATACTTGTCCAAATCCACCTGAGCCTATTTTCTCCCAGCTGTCAAACATGGAGGAGTCAAAGGTCCTTAACAGCCCCATATTCCCATGTGGAGAATCCTGGGCGTCCATGTCCGTGTCGAGAGACCCACCAGCAGGGCAAACTCCTCTTTTATCCGTCTCCAAGGCACAATCTGGGCAAGTGAACAGTGAACAGTGAACACTGAACTGCTGCCTGCTTGTGAGCTCTTCCTTGTTTTCCCCTCAGTGGGGCCCCTCCCTCTTCTCAGGTGAAAAAAGGGGTTGGGCCTGCATGGAGCTGTTTCCTGACACCACTTCCTGGTTCTCAAACAGAAGAGTTTGAAAACTTGAACAAGACAAGGCACCATGCTGGCTGCCAAAAGGGTTGTTTTCAGATGCCCTACAGTCCCCAGATATCTGATCTCATGAAAAGAAGATAACAGTCTCTGCATTAAGCTGGAGTCCATGAACCCAGGAATGTATCATTCCATTTGTCTCGCTGCACACCATTACCCTCCTAAAGCCCCCTGAGGTAGGAGCAGGGAGTACATCTGAACAATAGGTGGGTTATTATGTGATATTGACCACATGCTTTTGGGATTGTGTGGACTCATCTTGTCAGCAGAGCCTCTCTCACAGCTGAGGATTGTCATGACAGGGAATTTCATATCATTTTAGATGAGGAGGAAGGAGAGCAGCCATGGAGCTGCGTCCTCTGGTGAGACTGTAAATTGTGAATTTTTCACTTCTCTTTAAACAAGAATGTAATGGAGGTTAAAGCAGCCATATCTCAGATTGTTCTGTTTGATAAGATTACATAGATATAAGGAATCACAGCGTACACAAACAAATCTTCCCTGATAGTGAGACATCAGATGTCTTTAGGCCCTAAGAGTATGGAACACCTGCTTCAGTATCACTGAGGCAGCATGGGGCTCAAACGACATGATGGTTAAATGTATGGAATGTGCAACAGTTGTTTTGGCACAAAAAAAAATTACTTATAGTGAAAAACCAGGGAACAATTTGCTGCCCTAGGCAAGATTTTAACTTTTTCTTTATGGATATTTTACTAATCACTCCCCTTTCAAACTGTATTCTTGTTTAATAATAACAACTTTTTTTTACTGTCATATAGTATTTTATACTATGAGAGAATAGATGAAAATTCTCTTATTTTATTATAACTATAATTATCATAATAAAGGTGTGCCTTTACCTCACTGAGCTGAGGTTATCAGAGCCTCTCAGTCTTTCAGGAGAGAGCTCTCTAAAGCTCTCCCCCCTGACAATTTTTTAAATGTTCGGTGCCCCCCATAGATTGATGCGCCCTTAGCATTCGCCTATACTGCCTATGCCAAGGGCCGGCCCTGGTGAAAACCACCCTTGAATGATGGGATGGTAGACTAAAAGCTTTAGGAATCCAAACTACAACATATAATAAGTACCCTGTATCAAGATTGATGCAAAACAAGTGAAATTTGACCTTTTTAGAGAGATTTAGCACAAAAAAAACACTTCTGGGGTCATTTGGGTGGATTTGACCTATCTCTGGCCCCCCTTGCTCGATTCTCCTGATTGACATCTCTTTCTAACCGTCAGAGCCAATGGAATCGAGGGGAACTCCCACATAGTCCTTATTTGGTAATGTGTGTGTGTGTTAGACTGCCGCATAGCCAAGACCGGAAGCTGCGATAACTCTGGTGGCTACCATTAGCAGCTAACTTTTGCTCTCCGATTTTTACATAAAAATGGAATTATGGATTATAAATGAAAAAAAGTATTACACAGACATATTATCAACCTATGGATTAACCGATTCAGCCGCGTTTTTTCTCGTTTTAATGCCATTGAACACGTCTTTTGATCAGATTGACAGCTACGGTGAGACGATCTCCCTAAAAGCTCCGTAAAGGTACAGCTTCCCCTGTCGCGAGTTCGGATCACTCAGTGATGATACTATATACCTAAATAATCTGTGGAACTATGGAGCTATTTCAGGGTCATAAGTTTTGATCATTCAAAAGAATACAATTCATTTGAAAGTCCAAGTTTTCATCCTGAACTTTGAAAAATACAATGTTGTATTCAAAACAAAAAAAAGTATTTGAAATAATTTTTCAGGTTGAATATTATTTTGATTCAGTTCAGCAATTTTTTTGAATAAAATATTTATTTTCATATTTCACTTTTATACATATTTTGATATTTGAATACTTGTTTTTTTCAGTTTCAGATTTTACGTTTTCAGATTCAAAACAAT
>CALSBZ010046616.1:7155-23138 GCA_943591055.1 Gobionotothen gibberifrons
ATTTATTCTTTATATATTCTATTGTGTCTTGCTTGGAGGGGGGGGGGCACCAAATCATAATCTCGCCTAGGGCACCAAAATGTCTAGGACCGGCCCTGCACACACACACACACACACACACACACACACACACACACACACACACACACACACATGCTGTACATACAACAGAAGTTGATATACTTGCTAACTTCATATTAAAAATGGTTTACAATACAAATTAAATTGTCAGCAGGTAATGTATTCCAACAATATCTACATGTCAAGTTGTATACGATTAGAGATAATGATCACCATACATTTGAATGTATATGTTTTTGTGTGTGGAGGCAGTCCACTGCAGGGGGGGGTGGGGTGATGTGTGTCAGGGTGGACTGTTCTGCCGGTCGGACTGGTAAAGCCAGAGGTGAGGTGGAGCTGTTGCATCAGGCAGCGGCAGCAGGTAGAGAGGAACACTCAGAGTGAACTGGGAACTTAGCGACAGCCCGTAACCTCCAGGTGAGCTATTTAAACTTTAAACAACTTTAACAATGTATACATATCATTCTGGGGGCTATCCTACATTGATTGAATGAAAAACTGTAGCCAGAAGTGGCTAAAAATATGTTACTTCATTAAAAGTAGAAGTACCAGAGTGTAGGAATACTCTACAAGTAAGTTCTGCATTCAAAATGTTACTCAAGTAAAAGTAGGAAAGTATTAGCATCAAAATATAGTGAAACTAGCGACAGTAAAAGTAGTGATTGTGCAGATTGGTCCATTTCAGAATAATATATATGATATGTTTTATATTATTGATCATGAAAGTGTTCTCAAAGCTGGTAAAGGTGCAGCTAGTTTGGATTTATTGACTGATGGGTCGTTTATACATTCACACCAGGTTTAACAAAATTCTGATTTAAGTGTTGATTATATTGTTTATCATTAATCTACTGTATATCTGAAAAGTAACTTAAGTAAAATGTGGTGGGGTAAAAGTACAATATTTACCTCGGAATTGTGGAGTAGAAGTACATATAGTATAGCATAAAATGGAAACACTCAAGTAAAGTACAAGTATCTCAGAATTGTTCTTAAGTACAGTATTGAGTAAATTGTTAAGTGTAATGTACTATTTTGCTTGCTAGTAGAGGTACTAAAGTACAATACCTTTTAATAAGGTAAAGGTAAAAATACTTTTGTCTTTTAATACTTTACTTACTTAAATAATTTACTTAATTTAGCCTACAGAAGTATTATCAGTAACAGTTAGGCTACTCAAAAGTCAAAGTAGGCCTACTCAATAATTAGGATGGCTGTTTTTATAGAATAATAGTGTTATAGAAAATGGTTCTGTGCTTATCACCAACTAATGTGTCAAATGATTACAAGTTGTAGTTTGCTGAGCCAATTAAGATATGTGGTGTGTTACTAGACTGAACTTCATCAGATCCTGTCGACATCATGTGTTCAAGTGTAAAAAGCTAGTAACTATGAGCATAACATAAAGCAAAAAGTACAATACGTGTACTAAGTTAAATTAAATGGAAATACTCAAGTAAAGTGTGTACTTAAGTACAGTACTTGGGTAAATGTACTTGGTTACATTACACCTCTGCTGGCTGTGCTTCTCCCACCAGTCTTGTTAGCATCATTGATGAGAGTGGAAGCAAGCTGAAAGCTAATTGTAAAAGATGATGTTTTACTTTCTCTCAATTAAATGGCGTATTACAAATGTGTATCAGTAAAACCCAAAACACCACATAGTACAGCTCCACTGGCCCTCTGTGCACAGGTGCATGGGAAGGATGGCAAACTGGCATGTAGGCTACATTTGAGATATCTCAAAATGCGTTAAATTGAATTATAATAATTAGTGTTGCCACCATTACAAACTGCAGTGTGACTAGAGAGGACACTTACTCCCTAAATCTATGGTATACATATTTAGGACATATTATGATTTGTAGTAAACCTTCGCTGTCTGTGGTAAACAATTGTATTATATCATAAATTACTATGGGAAATATTGCTACAGTATTTTAGAAAATGTACTTAAATATGGAGGAAAGAAAATAGGAAATTGAATTCTTATAAACCAAAGTAGGAAAATATTTAAGTGAGACACTCCCTACTAAGATAAGATAAGAGATAAGAAGTACTTTATTGATCCCAATTTGGGAAATGTTTGTGTTGCAGCAGCATCAAAAGACATGGCATTGTACAATAACAATTAAAAGACAAGAAATAAACAAGAAAGTAGAAAATCTACATGTTGAATGAACAATAACAAGATATCAAGCAAGGTATTATATTTACATAAGTATGTGACAGATGGAATATTAAATATTAAACTGAATATATACATGTAAAATGTACAGTGTGATTTTAAGTCCAAGAGAAGCTATGGAGCGGAGACTTTCATGTAATACTTCAATGATAACACCAATAAGTATCATTCCCTATCAGAGAGGTGATTGGTTAGCAGGTAGCATGGCTGCTAATAAAATACAGCATGTAGATACAAAAATGAATGATATAAGGTCAATCAAAGCCTCTAGAACAAAATGCATGGTACTAACATTTAGATCACAGGAGCAGAGACTGTTGATGAGAAATATATCTCCAAACTACCCATAATAATGCTAAACAACAGATCATAGTAATTGTTGGCTTCATAAAGAAATATATAGTTGCTTCCTTCATTCATTGTGTTTTTTAGTTTTATTTGTAATAAAAAGTATTACTTGTGTTGCACTCTAAAACAAATTAGTATCCAGGATGTTTACCTTTATTAAATACTGTGTACTTATACTGCTGAACTGCAGTGACAAAACCAGTTGTTCTCCTGCGTGACTTATGTTTAGTGGCGCGTGACCGCAGTAAAAACCGTAATCAGTCCATTTCAGACACAGCGGGGGGTAAAGTCATCTAGCGTGACAACTTCCCTCAGGTCTGTCATTAGCAGTTCTCAGAACCTACATTGCCACTTGAAGTTGTGTGTCAGAAGCTCTTGGCTTTCACAGGGTTAAACAACATTGTGTGTGCTTCATGGTTTTTGATTTGAGTGCCGTCCACAGTTAGTCTGTTTTCATGCAGTCAGTGTGTATTTGTTGCTTGTAATGTGATGGAGCCAGACAGAATCATTTTAAGCACAGAGGGTTTTTTTTGTGATGATCTGTCCGTTGTGACCTTTCATTACATGTTCATATTTAGCTTAATATAAGCATTCATTGTAAAACGGCATCTTTAGAAAGTATGTGTTTGTGTGGCAGGCTTTGGAAAAAACACATTTCTAATGCAATATCTATTGTGATACAGGAGTATTCATTTGTTGATGCACTTTGAAAGCAAACAAAGGATGGATGAAAAATGTTATGCTTTAATAAAACAATAAATCATAAAGACATATCATGTATGAACAGTTAGAGCAAATATGTACACCTACAAAGCTAACTATTTATGTTTGAATACGTCTGGATGCTCACCTTGGGGACAGTTTGTCCTGGTTAGTCACTCAGACACACTGCTCTTCCCTTTGAAGTGAAGAGTTGCGCACATTCTGGAACTACCCTGACCCCCCTCTGCATAACGTACCCTGCACAACCCTCCCCCAACCCACACTCATCTCTGTTAGTTTAGACACACTGTGGTCCCCCCCTCCTCCAGGCTGATGCGGTTCAGGCATCCGACCACTACATTTTCATGTGGCCAGGATCCAACAGCGTATTTCATCAAGTCTTTGCAAATGTTTTAATACATGACATCCTCTATTGCGGGCTGACGTATGAAGATGTCTGCTCTGTGTGTGTCTGTGCTGTGGATGTGTGTCTGTTGGCCGCAGGGCATTATTCAGCCCTGTCATTACATGCAGTCAGTGACTCAGTGTTTTTGTGGCTGAGTCTCTGTATCTGTGCTTGTGTATGCATCTGTTCATATGTCAGGTTACAGAAATCAGTCCAGTATTGGTGCATGGATGAGAGCCTCTGCTTACAGGAGCACGCGTCACACAGGGAGTCACATCAGAATAATGACCTCTGATCAGCTCACTGCTTCACTTATTTATGAAAAGAGTGCAAAACCTCCGGAGGCCCTGTATCCTTGTCTGTCTATCTTTGGCATACTGTATGTGCTCCATAAAACAGGGGGGGACTTCCACTCGCTTTATTGTAAACAAAACGTGGGGCACTGAGCTCAAAGCCAAAGCACAGAGGTTGACTCATTATTCAATTGAAACCTCTGTTTCAGAGCTAATGTAAAGAATGTTGGGTGCTCTACAGACAGCCACTGTGGTCCAGGGATACACTATGTGTAGTGTGCACACACTGTAAACATCTTCACACCACGTGTGTTATCTGACTGCAGAATAAATATTTGCCTTTGATGTGAATTAAAAGGTGTGTGTGTGTGTGTGTGTGTGTGTGTGCGTGTGTGCGTGCAATTGTTTCTTTGTTACAGTAAACTTTGGCCTGGTGTGTAAGCTGACCATGGAAAAACAACTAACCTGAGAGCTCTTGAAAAAGTTGCACCTTTGTGAAAGCAAACACACCTCCCACAGAGGATTATATATCTGCTCAGAAAGTGATCTTACAATTGATCTGAATAAGGCCATGTTTGAAGTCTATTTATGCTTCTGCATCAAAAAAAGAAATTCTTAATTGAAGAATGTAATATTTTGTGTAGATTTGTCGGGCTGCATATTCTGGCTGTGGTGTAGAAAACTGCCTTGAAGTGAGGAGGGAAAAGGTCACCTCAGGCTGTTTAGGCCTAACAATCTGTGGTTCTCTAACCAACATCTGAAAGTGGAATATTTCACAACAATTGAAGGCTGTCACAATATCAGATTTCAGATCTGACTGCACTACAATATTGTTGTGAATTATAATTATAATAATCTGACTCAAAGTCATCTTTAACTTGGTTTATTGTGTTTTTATATCTCTGTTTGGATACATGGCACTCAAAGGATTCTCTGATTGGTTTAAATGAGAGGTCTCTGCCACTGTCCTACCTTCTGGACTCCACTCTCTTATGTCCAGTCTGCTCTTTTCTTCCCGTTCATCCACACAGGAGAGGAGTCTCCACCCCTCTGAAAGCCCCCCCTGTGCAGGAGTGTTGGGCCTGGTGGAGCAGCAGGACCCTCTGACTGCAGATACCATGTCAGATAGAGAACTGATGGCCCCCATGGCCCCCTTTACAAGGGGCTGTAAAGAAAGAGCAAGTCTACCTGTCGGCTGGTTAAGGGGTCAGACGAGAGAGAGGCTGCCTGGTATGTACACACACACACACACACACACACACACACACACACACACACACACACACACACACACACACACACACACACACACGACACTGATAATGTCACTGTTTTTGCAATGAGGCTAATTTATAAAGAACCACGGTGACGACAGTGACGTTTTATGAACTTTTTATAAATACATGCAGATGATACAGGAGCACGGGATGCTCTTTGCACGGCAGAGCAGGCAGGGTTATATTGCAGTTTGCAGGTTAGGGTTATTTACATATTTGATGTCGTATAAAAACACGAAAATCTCTTTTGGTTGTCTTAACCACTAACCATACTTCAGGACTCTATCTATTAAAAACACTATTGACTAAGAAACGAAAGTGATTAAATGCTAACTTATTTCCGAGTTATACTACACTCAGCTTTCATATTCAAACTGTACATGGATACTTGCCCGCCTGTCAGCGCTGGGAGTTAAATGGAATCAGGGCTGTTTACAAAATGCGTTTAAATGTGGGTTCCTCTCACAGAAGACGCCACTGCATATCAAATCTGTTACCAACTCAGATACTCAGATACTCAGATACCCAATTGCAACGACCCAGGAGACAGAGGTAAAGTACTTGTAAGATCAAAAATAAACACTATCAAATCTCAAAATGAGATGAAGGGTACGAAAGAAAAACGCTCGCGTAGTGAGGAACAAAATCTTCTTAGTATCAAGGAGAGCATAGATCTGACCTAGGCATGAGACAAGACGAACTGACGATGAACACTGGGGCTGCAGTAGAATAGTCCATCTAGCTTAGGAACCTTCCTAACGGAGTGAAATGACCCGGAAGTCCCTCAGTAGCAGCCATGATAAGTGCCGTTCGAATTCTCTAGATGATAGGAATGGAGGTTTCAAACTTCCTTTATAACCTCCTTTAGCTTAGGAACCACTGGACCTCCCTTACCGAAAGGAGAGGAGAAAATGCTGCCCCACAATGCCTTGCAGCCGCAGCATTTGCCGTCACACAACAGTCGGCCGTTCACGGAAACAAACGATTATGACGGAGAAATTATATCATGAAAGTTACGGTGCTTATTAAGCATTTTAAAACGTATGTGGTAAGTTGCCAAAGTGCTTTGTTTTGAACGTTCATCAGTATTATAATCAAAAAGAGAAATATGAACGTTAGTTTTTACTGAAATGATCAAATAAAGTCAACATTTCACAGTCTTTACTGAGCTGTGTGGGGTTTGTTCAACTTTTAAAAGATGTTTGAATGGTGATACACACAGTGATAGATGTTAAGGACTAAAGTTTATAATAAATACATTTGTATTGATTTTAAGATCTTTTCATACAATCATATGTATTGGGATCATTTGTATTAATGTGGACCGGAGGGAGAGGGTGACGAGCATAAGTTTCACTTTCATTTTTATTTCAATTCCAACTTTGGTCATGAAGAATATGTTCCTCTGTTGTCCCCGTTCATAAAGCATAAAGCAACAGCATCAGAGCACGGTGCAGAGTCTCTAGATGAGTTTACAGTAGTCCCTCGTTCTTATTAAACATCCATGTTGTAGTCCGCTGTATAGAAAACTGTAGTTTCCATAGTTTCCCCACAGCAGCAGACGCACATTGATGACGTCCGCTGGCGCATCATAAACACGTCGGATAGTGAAAGTGCAGTCGGATTCTCTAAAGTACTGCAGTCTCTTCTCCTAAGTCCTTTTGAATTCTCCTATCCACTATCCCTTAACCCCGTGACCTTTCACTCAGAGGTCAAGGAATAGACGATAGGGTTAGAACTTAGGAGCTGATTTTTAAACTATCCGACCTGGGTGAATTTAAGCACACGACAACAAGACACAGGTGGAAACAATCAGGGGCGGGGCTGATGAGCACGGGAGACACACAAGAGGTGGATAATCAGGAAGCCTGGAATGACAGGTAAATGATGAGTGACAAAACAAACATAAAGCAACATGAAAATGAAACTCTTCAAGCGATCCCTAAACTTAGCCAGACAGCAGAGGGCTTTAGAGAGGTTTTGATTTCACTTTCAGCAAGCCATTATCTCGGTTCTTTAATCGGCTACAGTTTGTCCGCTTGGTGGAACTGGCTCTCTGACTATAACCTGGAGATCCATCAATACAGTCCCCTCCAAAACTATCGGAACAGCGAGGACAATCGCTTTATTTTTGCTGTACACTGAAAACAATTAGGTTTGACATCAAAATATGAATATGAGACAAAAGGTCTGTATTTCAGCTTTTAATTCCAGGTATTTACATCTACAGTAGATCTGTTAAACAACTGAGAAGAAAGCATCTTTTATTCAAACCCACCCATTTTTCAAGGGAGCAAAAGTATTGGAACATGTTACTGACAGGTGTGTTTGTTTGCCAGGTGTGTCCTGCTACATTGATTATTCTAACAATAAAATGCACTGCATGTCTACTCTCAGTTTGAGCTCACCTCAGAATGCGTCACCCCACAGAAACTGGCTGGAAAGCGGGCACTAAGCGCATGCCTGTTACCATCCCACTGTATGTCACCAATGTAATGTTTGTAGATCCCTTTATTACATTTATCCTCACCATCCATAGTCTCTAAATAACTTATTTCACGTATATATGATATTTAGGCTCGCTGGTCTCATCGTATAACGACAATGAGAAAGCACCAGGAGAGGCAGCCATAACCTCTGCCGCACTGAAGGGGGCGCACGTGAGCCCACAGATTCTTGTTTCTACTGTTATTCTACGCAGAGACGGGAGACACAAACAACAAACTAGACTTTTGAAACTAGAGGAAGATAAGGAGGACTTTTACAAAAAACTAATAGAGATTGTTGTCCAGAAGGAGAGCATGGACTTAATCTTCAAGTCAAGTTAAGGAAAATGGGATCTTACTAAGAAAGAACAATCCAATATTTAGATTTTGGGTAACCTTTTGTTGAACGGTCTGTTTAAAATGAATCGAAGCCTCAGACTAAAAAAGCTTTTGAAAATAACCGAATATTTCGATTAAAGTCAAAATATAATATTTGCCAGCCATGAACTTCACCGCACGTCACTGAACGAGGGGTTACGTATGGTAACCCTTGTTATGTAAGCACAGGCGGAGCCCTCTACTCGGGGCACTGTCTGTCCTATACCGCTCGCTGAAGAGAGGTGTAGGATGATAGTCAGGAGGCGAGGCCTCCTTTTATACGGTGAGATGCGCGCGCATTCAGGTAGGCCCGCCCCGGGGCCGGCTACGTCTATAGAAGTCTCAGTAGGTGAATGCTTGCATGATAAGGTAGTACCCATAGAGTCCAGTAGAGCAGCGGTTCTCAAACTGTGGTCCGCGAGGGTACTGCAGGTGGTCCGTGGAAAAAAGCTAAATAAAATCCACTTTTTACTATCAAGGATTTTCGGGGACCACCTCTTATGTGACTTGCTCTATCGAAATCAGTCGCATTGACCCGAAGACCCATTTAGAGTTGTATACACTGTTGGAAAGAGGAGATTCCTAGCTTTCTAATGATATCATGCAGTGGGGTAGTGGTCGTTGGGCTCATCGGACATTTATGAGAGAAAATCTCTAATGTCCGAGTGCAAGTGAATGCACCACAAGACCGAGCCTTGTAACCCCTCCCCCGGCCCTGGCGGGAGCGTGGAAATATGATTGGCGGCGATTTCATTTGAACGGGACGGAGCAAGACGAGAAGCATCCGGACCCAAGTACTGTACACTGAAGGAACGAGGTATTTGCAGTCTACAATGACAGAGATTAGACTGTCAAGTTTGGCTGTACTCAGCATTGAATCAAAATGCACTAAAGCTTTGGATCTTAATCAGTTTGTGAGGCGTTTTTGCTGAACAGAATGGTAATCGCTGCATCATAACAGTGATTGACAGCTGATAGGAATAATATGATTGTTAATATTATCATATGAATTAAGACAAACATCGATGAGACAGTTAATTCATGTACTTATTGAGTGAAACAAACTCATTCAGTTATTGTTCAGTTAAAATGCATTCAATTATGTCTGCCATCTTATATATTTCTATTTACTGATGTGCCACAATAATGTCACCTAATGTTATTCAGTTAAAATATCAATATTTTGGCTTTCCAAGTTAACATTGATTGATATGACTGCGATTAAATCAGCATATACTTCTGCCAGGGGATGCCAAATATCGGCGTTTTAACACTACGTTTATATATGTACTCATTTTTACGGTTTGCATATGAGGTGGTCCGCGAAAATCCTTGATAATAAATAGTGGTCCGCATAAACAAAAAGTTTGAGAACCCCTGCAGTAGAGGGCTCCGCCTGTGTTTATATAACAAGGGTTCCATACGTAACCCCTCGTTATGGTCAATGGAGTGTAGATTACGGAAGGTGATGTTTCTGGGTGGGCAGGGGTTTCGGGTGGGGGAGGCAATGGTGAATTGTATGAGTTTGTGGTCGGAGAGGGGAAATGGGCAAGGGTGGAGGTCAAGCACTGGGAGGTTGGTAGAGCAGACAAGGTCAAGGATAGGGATGCACGATATTGGTTTTTTGAAACCGATACCGATACCGATAACTTCCTGCTTCTCAAGACCGATACCGATACCGATAACCGATAATAATATTATATATATATATATTAAATGTACCTGTAGTTTTTGCACACCTGGTGGTAAAAAAAAGACTAGTAGTGAGCAAATGACATGAGCATTACTACTATGAACAAAACAAAGCCAAGAACAGTTTTTGACTCTTCAAAGTGACCATATTTATTTTCCCAAATAAACATAATTGAGTCAATCAGTCAATGTTTGTAGTCTTTGTCCAGCCACTGCGCCGTCAGACCTAGCATGCTAACGGGGCTAACATCACTGGTCCATATGTCCGTGGTGAAACTTATGTCCCGTATATCGTTATAATAATAATAATAGATTTATTTTGTTAGCGCTTTTACAGGTGCTCAAAGACGCTTTACAGATATAGTAAAGAGAAAAGAAAAGAAAGGAAGGTTATCGATCAGAGTATGAAGGAGTGTGCATTGCATTTGTTAATACAAATAGCAATCGAACTATCTAACTCTGAAACTTTAAAATAGTCCCATACTACCGACGACATGTTTGTTTACTGTCCTGGTTTCACGGCTGCACACCATTTACGTCACAGCCAGGCATGAGTTAGGGAGCGCTGGATTTGTGAAAAACTCCCCTCTTCCTAAACCACTAATACCACAGTACTGGCAAACGGGAGGAGCCGAGTGAAAAACAAGCGCCCCTCATCCCAATCCACCCACACCGCAGTATTTTTTTCTTTTTTTTTAACCAAAAAATATATTGTATATTATCGGGGCTATTAATACTGTTATCGGGTTTATCGGGATGACGTCATAATTCCTAATATCGGACCGATAATTATCGGGCCGATAATTATCGTGCATCACTAGCCAAGGATGTGTCATAATATAATAATATTGGGAGGGATGAAACCCTCTTTAATGGTCACACATGCAGAGCACACAGCACACAGTGACATTTGTTCTCTGCATTTAACCCATCCTAGTACCAGGAGTCTAGTACTAGGAGCAGTAGGCAACTATTGCACAGCACTCAGGGAGTGGGAGGGGGGTGGTGTGGTCGCAGGCTGAAGAGGTTTGAGGTTGTCCAGGTTAACAGTTCGGGGGGAAACGGGGAGCGGAGTGGTGGTGGAATGAAGTGTGTTATGTCGGTTTTTGGTGGTTGAGGGCAGTGAAGTCCACTCCAGGTAGTCAGATCATCTCTGATCAGAGGGCAGTGGAATCCACTCCAGGTATTTGGACCAGCTCTGAGCAGAGGGCAGTGGAATCCACTCCAGGTTTTCGGTACAGCTGGGATTGTAGCGGACCAGTGGTGGGTGTGACTAACCGATTTGCATGTCTGTCCGATTTGCACTGAGCAAGCACGAGTTGGTCTGCCATATTGGACAGCTACGTATGGCAATCCAGACAGGACATTTGACACAGGGGCGTTTCGCAGGAGAGAAAAACCCGAGCATATTAATCTGAACGAGAGAGATGAGTTATTGTTTTTACCACATAATTTCCCGATTATTTGAGAAGAAATCCTTTTAGTGGGTTAAGTACATTCTTAGAATAAGTGAGCAATTGATTTAACGTCTGTTTGACAGCCTTCACACTGGAAAAATAAGAAACTGTAAATGTATACAATCATTTATGGCATTCATAATTAATATCTAATTCTTAACTGTGAATTGTTTTAATTTATTAAACATTAGAAATTAGGGATGTAACGGTATCCGTATTCGTCCCGTACCGTCACGGTTCGGACGTCACGGTTTGGCACATAGTCACATGACGAATACGCCTTTTTTTTACGAGTGGGAAAAAAGTGGAGTGTTGGAATTTATTCACACGTCACATACTGCAGTGGGTAATGTTTTCAAGAAACATTGAACAGTGCTGCCACATATGACACAGGACAAAAAGAAAATACTCTGAACCCTTTCTTTGCCATTATATAAAAATAGTGTTGCTACAAAAGTATAAATTAGGCTTACTAATAAGACAACTCAGATCTGAAGCTACACAGGAATCTGCTGCCAAAGTGCAATAAAAAAGACAAAATTAATAGAATCAAACCCTTTTTTTGTTGCATTTTAGTAGAGTATAAAAATAAATGCCTTCAAAATAGGATGCAAGCAACACTAGTTTCTTAACCTGAATTGATAATAGACTATAATCAATTTAAGTTTGCATTCTTATACCATTTTGTACAATAATTATAATGAATAAGTTCAAACAAACTAAAACGTACAGCTGATTAATAACGGTATCTAACTTGAGTTTTTATTCATCAAAAACCTGTTGAAATGCTACTGTTATTTTTACTGTCCACCAAAAGCGCGTCGGCAGCCTCCAGGAATGCTTCTTTCACAACTTCGCCGTCTTTGAAAGACTTCATGTGTTTCGCAAGAACGTGACTGACACGATAAGATGCTATGGTAGCAGCCTTGCTCTTGTTGTTGGGCCTGGTGAAAATGGACTGCTGTGCATTTAGCGGTCCTTTCAGGCCCCTCCCCTTTTGGGAGCGTAGGGCAGAATTAGGAGGGAATTCCGTCTCGTAGCGTTTGTGCACTGTTTTGAAATGCCGCTCCTAAATTACCCTTCTTCAATAAAGCCACGCTCGCATTGCAGATGAGACAGGTGGACATTGAATTGGAATAGATACAATAATAATCATCCTCACACTCGGAGTGAGAATTATATATTTTGGGATTTTTTGCTTCTGCCATAATTGTGGTCTTGTGTGTGTGCGGACTGTCACTCCTGTTGACACGGACAACGTCAGCTAACTAGTGCCCACTGCCCACCAGCCACGCCCCGACACATGGGGTCACGCCGGCCAATCACAAAGCTTTGATGCGTTCAAGTGCATTATTCTGGCACTGGAAGATTATGTTATAGGATATTAACGATACAACAGAATATTGTTGTTCTATTTGTTGATACATCTCGCGATCGACTGGGAATCTCCCCGTGATCGACCGGTCGATCACGATCGACTGGTTGGGCACCCCTGGTGTACAGGTAGAAAACCAGAGCGTCCGTCAAAGTGGCAATCGGGTGTGACATATGTGTCCAGATCAGAACACGAAAGCCACAGAATAGTTAGAAAACTGTAGCAGTAGAGAATGGTCAGAAACTGGTAGATTAACACAGAGAAAGACGAGATTTATTTTGGACAGAGAAGCGGCGAACAGGCAGTGCCAGCATCCTCTCACATCCGATGCCGTCTCTCTTACTCTCTCTTCCCCTCTCTCTCCAAAACATCTCCAGGAAACTTCTCTTGTTCTTTGATGTTGACAAAACGCCAAAGATGTCACAGCCGACATTTAAAAAATATATAAAATCATCTAAAATATGTGGTTAATATCAGTATGATTGCACTGTCACTCTTGTGACTGTACACTGTGTATAAGTAAGGGGTGTCAAACACATTTTAGTTCAGGGGCCACATACAGCCAAATTTGATCTCAAGTGGGCCAGACCAGTAAAATCACAGCATTATAACCTAAAAATAACTGTTTTAGTGCTGAAAAAGTTTACATTTAATGAACTATCTTTTTATAAAACATTATGAACAACCTGACATTTCTTAAGAGAAATTTGAGTTATTTCAACAATCTTCTGCCCGTCAGTTTGTAATTTAGACATGTGCATTACAACGTACAGATCACAGTGTATCCACAAAGGCACAACACATTTAGTGACCGGTATCTGGAACTGAACAATGTCGTTTTTTACTTTATGATCAAAACTTTTACCTTCATTTCCACATCTGTGTAGTAATCCTGACACCACCATACAAGCTAAAGTGGGAACTATTAAAGAAGAAGGTTAACTTATCCCTTGCCTTGCTCATTTATCAAATGTTTACATACAAAGTACCTCAAAGATTTCACCTGTTCAACCTGCTGCCCTCCGGCAGGCGCTACAGGTGTATCAATTCCAAAACAAACAGACTCAAAGACAGTTTTTTCCCAAGAGCCATCATTGCTCTTAACACCTGACAATGTCAATGTGACTCTGTACATATATATCATTACTATTATTATTATTATAAATACACACTATTATTATTATTATTATTTATTACATTACAGATTTTATTTTTGTACTCCTGGAAATAATTACTGCACTTTATTCTTTATCCCTTATTCCTAAGTATGTATGCTGCGTGTATTTTGTTGTCTTATGTTGTGATGTTTTGTTTTTGTTTTGATGGCACCCTTGAAAGGGGGAAGCATTTATCTCATTGTACATGTATAATGACATTAAACTATTCTATTCTATTCTATTCTAGATGTGAAAGCTGCAGATAATGTCTTGACTTTTCAAAGTCATCCCGCAGGCTAGATTGGACCCTAAAGTGGGCTGTGTGTTTGACCCCCTGGTCTAAAGTGTGTGTGCTCTGTCAGGTGTGATGTACCTGCAGTACGGGGAGCAGACTCAGCAGGTCAGGCTGCCGGCGGAGCTCAGTGGGGAGGACGCCCTGCGGGCTCTCTTTGTCTCCGCCTTCCCTCAGCAGCTCACCATGAAGATGCTGCAGTCTCCCAACATGGCCATCTACATCAAAGACACCAGCCGCAACGTCTACTACGACCTAGAGGACATCAGGTGAGGCAAATTGTTTCACAGAGGCCTGGGCCTAACATTCAAAGGGCTTTTCGTTGAATACATCTTTGGTCTATGCACTTTGGTCTTTCACCAGACCCAGTCAGCATTGGGCTCGGATATTTCCCTGATCCAGTCATAAACTAGAGAGCATTTTGTTATCACCCTTCAACACTTCCTTTGACTCTATTTAATTTATCCTATGGATAAAATAGGTAACTATAAAATGCATTTCCTGCTGAAAATGCGTGCGAATGCTGTAAGCTGCGCACATTTGTTGCTGAATTTAGCTGAAAATGTAGAAAAAGCTGAATATTTTAATAGTTGAACTGTAGCTGCTTTTAGGTAAAAAAATCTAATAAGTATGTTGCTGAACGGAGCGTAAAAATGCAGAAAAGTTAAATGATTTGAATTAAAATGGTTAAAGCTCAAATGCATTGCACTGACATAGAAAACATAAAAGTGATATGTTAAACTGGAAGAGGAGGAACAATTGTGATGAAGCATAATATTTAAGAGAAAAGTTTGAAAAGGTATAAACAACAAAAGGTATAGCCACAACGTGCTTAAATAGGTGAATTATGTAATAGTTAAATGTACAGTAAGTAGTAGTTCACTGTAAGTACAAGTAATAATAATAATAATAATAATAATAATGCATTACATTTTTTATTAGAGCACTTTTACAGGTGCTCAAAGCGCTTTACAATTACACATTACACATATTAGACATGTAAGAGTCATTACTAGGGATGGGTACCGAGAACCGGTGTTGTGCCGTAGATTGAAGCCTGCCGTGGATTGAAGCCCTGTTTGCGGGGACGCGCAAACGTGACGTCATCGCCTGTATTGAGCGTTCCTCTAGTTTAATAAGCTTTTCTCTCTCTTTTGAATGCTATATTTCCCATCAGATTAAACAGCAAACTTCTGAATAAATAATGTGCATACAATTGCGAGGAGGCTCGTTTTAAGGACACTTTTCAGATCGTTTTAAGGACACTTTTCAGATAGTCACAATCTTCGTATTGGAACAAACTTCCGTTTTTGAGTGCAGTCCCACTCTGCTATGTTCCTCCTTCCTACAGAACAGACAATGACAGGATAATATGTCATTTGTCAGTAGCAATAGTCCTATTTCTTAAAACCTTCTCTGTTGTTTAAGTGTCTGATAACCACGAATAGTAAGCAAGTATATGACAGTAATGATATAACATATGTCAGACACTGTGTTATTTTCAAGCAAGCCTAAAAGATAATGTGTTCAAACTGGCTTCACTCCCTTTAATTGCTCCTTTGAATGTAATTTTCCTCTGTGGTTTCCAACTCAACACATGTTTGTATTGTAATGCCACTCATATTTTATTTGTTATTGTATTTTAAGGTGACATTGAATGCTTTGAAAGGTGCCCTAAAATAAAGTGTATTATTGATCTTATATCTGTGCCTATATCACACTATTAATGTTCCTTATTTGAGATCTGCACTGTTCTCTATAACATGTTCAGCAGAGCAGGTATTTCTCCTGCCAGATATGGCACCCCCCCTACAACTTTGTCCAGGACAGTCACAACTTCACCACAATCAC
>CALSBZ010046616.1:46978-64904 GCA_943591055.1 Gobionotothen gibberifrons
TGTGTGTGTGTGTGTGTGTGTGTGTGTGTGTGTGTGTGTGTGTGTGTCAGATGAGGACGTTGGCAGCAGTAAGGCCCTGGTGGTGCGTGGTGAAGGAGGACCACATTTCCCAGACTCCTATTGCTCCTCCCTGCAGGATGGAGGGGGAGGGGGTCGCCTCAGCTTCAGCTCCTCCCAGTGTAGTGCTCCCCCCTCTCTGCCTGCAGACATGGTGGCTACGGGGATCCCGGGGGGGCTGCAGCAGTACCGGGCCTCCGTCAAACC
The DNA here is from genome assembly GCA_943591055.1 of Gobionotothen gibberifrons. Lineage (NCBI taxonomy): Eukaryota > Metazoa > Chordata > Actinopteri > Perciformes > Nototheniidae > Gobionotothen > Gobionotothen gibberifrons. Next base: position 47,243 of record CALSBZ010046616.1, read on the forward strand.
CCTGATGGGCCACGGAGACAGCCTGCAGACCCGCTCCATGCACAGGTACACACTGATCCAGCAAACTGTGGGGGGGGGGGGTCCTTTGTCTCTTGCATGTGTGTGTCAGGCAAGACCACGGCAACAGGCACAGCCACTACTCATAATAATAATACATTTGATTTTCAAGCGCTTTATCAGGTTTATCAGACACTCTGGTGCCACAGATGCTGACTTATTAACATCAAGACATGGGACATGACAGTGCACAGAGAGGCAGAGTCCTGCATCGGGTTGAGTGATTCGCGGGTGGTATTTTTTCCAACGCTTTTTTCCGGGTTCGGTTCTGGGTAAAACAAAGATGATGCGGGTCGGGTCGCGGGTGTTGCATAATAAATATATTAAAATAATAATAATTTAGTTTAATGTTTAAATCCTCAGACCTCTCCCCCGCGGGACAGGACACCTTGACATTTGTGTGTGTTGTTTTTATATTTCTGTTGTAAATTATTGTCTTTTCTTGTTATTGTAGTGTTTTTATTACATGTACAGCACTTTGGCTCGATCAAAACTCGTTTTTAAATGTGCTATATAAATAAAACTTGATTTGTTTTGATTTGAAAGCCAAATCTGTATAAAACTCTGTATAGAAAATCACAATTAACTGAATCAAATGCTTTTTCAGCATCAACACTTGTCACTATTGCCTCAGTTTTATTCTTTTGTATATTATCTATGATGTGTCATGTCTTACGTATGTTATCTTGCGTTTTCTTTTTTGTATGAAGCCTATCTGGTCATTATGTATCAGTGTGGGTAGAATTTCTTCTAGACGTCTGGCCATAATCGAGATAAATAACTTTAAATGTATTCTACTAATTCATCCAAAAAAGAAAAAAGTATAATTCATACACACAAAGATAAAGAAAATGAGTAGAAGCAGGAGGGCTGAAGCATAGCTTATGGGAAGTAGCCCTCCCGTGAATCATCCTAATATAACATTGGCATTATTGCGTCAAAAACGTATAGAAATTAAGGAGTACAAAGAAATAAAGAAAACTGGGGGAAAAATAAATAAAAGTTAGGGAAAAAATAAATAAATGCATATATATATGAAAACTAGATATAGGGTCATTTTCTGCACATGTCAATAGCAGTTGACTATCTTTTTTGAAAAGCAAAATACTATATATAAAAATATATGTTAAGAACAGATATTGGTCGCACAATCCATCTTGTCCTTGCCTTCCTTTGGTATAGCTGATATAATAATATAAGTTTCGTAAAACACCTTGAAAGCTTTATGAATTTCACTTAAGTTATCTTTTATTATTTTTGTTCTTTGATCTCTTATTCTATGAATTGTATTTTCCGCACATTTTTTTCTCAATTTCCAGGCTAATATCTTCATAGATTTGGACTGGCTTTCATAGTGTCTCTGTTTCAAAAACATTAGATTTTTGTTAACATTTTGGGTTGCTAAATTATTAATTTCATTTCTAATTTGTTTGATATCCTCTAATATATTTAGCTCGTTATTCAATTTGTGTTTTCTTTCAAGTTCCTTCAATCTGTCCTCGTCCCGTCCTCGGAAAATACTCGTAGTTTAGCAGGGAACACGGTCTGGAAGCGAATATTTCTCTGCCTTAGCACTCGCTTTGGCTCGGAGTAGTCTTTACGTTTTTGCAAAATAGCTGGTGGGTAATCTTGGTCGAAGTATATCTGTCTCCCGTTAACAAAAATATTTAGTTGAGTATCGGAGAAACTCGATAATTATTGACCGCGGCTTGTCCTCCCTGTCTCCGGAGGCCCTCGGTACGAGCGCTCGGTACGCTCTTTCAATGCTGAGCTCCGTGGCGGGGGGGATCTCAAGATAAGATAAGACTTTATTGATCCCGAAGGAAATTGTTGTGCCAGAGCAACACATTTACAACACACAGCAGCAGAACAGCAAAACTGTACACTAAAAGTGCAGCAAAAAGAGCAACTAAACATCTACAGAAAACATAGATGGTCACATAATTAATGTAATTATCAGCAGTATTTAGTAGTGCAAAAAATAAAACGTATACATACGTAATTGCACGTTATCATAGCATATAATTAATAACTAGAAAATGCATTTCCTGCTGAAAATGCGTGCGAATGCTGTAAACTGTGAACATTTGTGGCTGAATTTAGCTGAAAATGCAGAAAAAGCTGAATATGTCATTTGCTGAATGGTAGCTGCTTTTAGCTACAGAGACCAAGTCAGTGTGTTGCTGAACTTAGCGGAGAAATGCAGAAAGGTGAAATGATTTGAATCAAATTGTTACAGCTCAAATGCATTGCAATGACTTTGTTGAAAACTTGAAAGTGAAATGTTAAACTGGAAGAGTATAAAAATAGTGAAGAAGCTTAATATTTAAAAGAAAGGGTTTAAAAAAGGTATAAACAACAACATGTATATATATGCATGAATATCTTAACTGCAAACTTTTGAACTAAAAGCATACGTCACCAATAATGTATAAAATATGTGGAACATGTTGAAGTCAGTATGAAGTCTCCATCAGACAGAAAACAATAGGCTCAGACAGTCTGTTACACTCCAGTCTGTGTGTTTGTGTTTGAGGTCAAAGGTTACCATGGTGACGACGTTATCAAACACCTGTGTGCGTGAGCCCAGAGATCAAAGGTTTCCATGGAGATGTGCTGTGAAAAGAGAGCATTTCCATTGTTCTGAATGAGAAATAAACCTCTTACATTTCTAACTATAGTTTAAAAACGGTAGCTGCTTTCGTAAAATGTCAACGCGTGGAGGACGTTAGGACCGTGAGGAGCGTCGGAATCAGCTTTTTGTGTACTTTCGGGTCCATAATGTGGCATTTTTGGCAGATTTACTAAAGGTGTGCAGCTGCTGCTCTGAGGATAGATCAGACTGAATTTACAATTGGCCTTAATAAATATCTCAAAAAGTGTAAAAGATATAAAAAAATCTGAAGAACGAGTTTTATAGCTGAAAGTCTTGTGATCATTTGAAAGTTGGAATGAAGTCTCTAGCTGACAGTATGTGGAAGGAGTAGCATTTGGCACACGGTGTAGGTAAAAGAGGATTTGAAGGTTCCATTGAGTTCCATGTTAAAAAAATAGCTTAAAAAGCTGAATATTTAAGTATAAAATATTTTGAAAAAGTTGAAAGTTTCCCATCATGTGCTGAAAAGGCTGAATAGTTTGATATTTGAATGGTTTCTGTAGCTGATAGTATGCTGAAGTTATTGAGAGCTAAACTATTTGGTGAAATAATAATAATAAGAAGATGATTAAAGAATCGAAGAACAATAGTGGAATGCTGTAAACAGCATTCGTACTAATAATAATATTGCAAATGTTATATAGCAGCGAGTGTATTGTAATGATGGTAATGATATTTATATTGCACATAGTGTTGGTGTGGAAGTTTTCAGTTCCCTTTTTTAAGTGCCTCTTGGAGCAAACTCTTCACAAAGTCAACCAGAGATGACCCCTCCGCTCCCTCTGGGACATTATAAATCCTTATATTCTCCCAGAGGGATCTTCCTTCTTGGTCTGTCAGTTTATTTTCTTGCTGATTCATTACCATGATCATCTTGCTCAGCACCTGTTCCACATTTTGATTGCGGTCTTCCACGTTTTCAATTCTCATTTCTGCCTCCGCTATTTTAACGTTGATGTTGGTTAGCTCAGACTTTATTTCGTTTAATTGTTGTTTTGTGTCTTTGCGAAAGTCCCATATCTCCTCCAGAACTTTAGCTAAGCTAGCCATGTGTGGCTCTGCGCTAGCTTCCTCATCATCAACCTGTGCAGGCGAGTTGTTTGTTGTATTTTCTTCGTTGGTAGACTCTGGGCCAATGTTTTTCTTTTGTCCATACTTTCATCCCATCTTCACCCCGTTAACTATTTGTAATTTTGTAGAGAAATGTCTTATTTGGCAATTAAACGAGGCGAAATTAATATCTTACTGCGTAAGAAGCTAGACTAGGCCGCCATTCGGTATGGTGACGTCACCGGAACTCCGGTGTGCTGGATTTTTATTGCGTAGATGCAAGAAGGCAGTCCCTAAAGTGTGTTTAATGTTGGGGTGAAAGGACCCAGCCTAATCATAGGTAACAGTGAGTTCCTTACGGTGGTGCTGGGGGCCAGGGCTGGGACACACAGATGAGCTGTATCTGTAGATGGTGTGTTTCAGAGCAGTTTGGAGCACAGAACAAGCATTTATATTATGTCGGAGATTAACATCGAAAAGTTTCAGCAGAACTGAGATCTAACAAGACAAGAGCAGAGACACGTCTTCTGTCTGATGCAATCAGAAGACCATGTGTGACTGTCAACAGTGCTGTCTCTATGCTATGATGGATTATCATGGTCATACAGAATGTGAATGATTGAATGGCTAGTGTTCAGTGACAGTATAGTAGGGATTCTTCAGCTGAGACATTAAAAGGCCCTCCTTGCAGGATTTGTTCTTATCTGTTCATTTTGTTGAGATAACAATAGTTGCTGTAATCCCAGACGGTGATTTGTGGTAGAAACATGAATGTAAATATTCCCCATGGCAATCTCCCTTTAAGTGTAGAGGAAGAACAGATCAGTGACAGAGTGGTGGAATGATAGATTGTAAAACAATGGTATCATTTTCACTAGTGGGACCCAGCACACCCTGTGATGTTCCTCTAACAGGTGTATATGAATCCATACACTGCATCTTTTTTCCACCATGCAGGCAGAAGAGCAGGAAGTTTGGAGACAGCCAGCTTCCATCGCTGGGAACCAAAACCCCGCCCCCTTCCCCTCACAGGGTCAATGAAGTCAGGATGATTGGTGGACAGATCATCGGAGGCGTGGGCCTGGTGTCTCCAGAGAGGATGTCTCCGATCCGCCGGTCCCTCCGGCAGGACAGTAACGGAGCCGAAGTGGAGATTGTCAACAGAAGCAGAGGAAGTGGCTCTTCCTCCTCTACCTCGTCTGTTTTTTTGGACAGCCCTCTGGGACAACCAGAGAGACTGCTTCATGGTCATGTGACTAACAGCAACCCCCAGAGGTGAGCTATAGCCAGAGTGACCCTGTTCATTCCTTCATTGTAAACACTTTATGAGGTGTATATTTAATAAAAAGTCCTCGTCAGACCTCAGACCTAAGTTTTCAAACACATTGGTAAAGACAAGATGCAGCAATCACACACTACTTCAACACATTACATTTTAATAGCAATCATGATTTTGGCTTCCTACAAACAAACAAACATGATGGCATGTGATAATGAAGTTTTACATGCGCCTAAACGCCTGTGCAGTGCAGTCCAGAGCAGAAGATGAATAACCTGTTTATTACTAGTCCTGTCTGTCTGTGCGGTTTTGTCATAGCCTTCATCAGAGAACAATTGCTTTAATTCAATATAAAAGTGCAATACAAATATGTTGTTACTAATTAAAGCCTTATCGGGATAAATAATCATAGATCTATTATTGATAAACAATTGTGATAATCATTTTGGCCATCTTGCAGCCCTCCTGCAGAGCAAGAGATATGTTCTTAGTTTCCTGTGATATGGAGTTCAATCATTACAGTAGTGTGCCATTTGGAGTTGTTGCCCACTAGTAATACTGTAGAGCACAAGGTGGGTCTCCTTTGTTCTTTCTTTGACCTTGAGGAGAGACACTATGCGGTTTGAAAAGAACAATATATATAACAAAAACATTTTTTTTTGCAATAAATATGATATGAACACTCATAAGGGCCAGGATGGCACACAGTGAGGAGGGCTTCATCTCTTTTCTTTGGCATGTCTGCTGGATTGCATTGTGAATTTGAAGGGCTGATTATGAAACATCATATGATTCAGAAATTACACAGAAGCACCATTTAAGACCTCATGTGATACTGTGCATGTCTTTGTATTTTTCAGTGAGAGAATGAAAGCCATGGAGGAGCAGATAGCCAGTCTGGCAGGGCTGGTGCACAGTGCTCTGTCTATGGGGTCAGATGTTCCAGCAGTCAAGGCTCTCAGGTCTGTAACAGCACACTTTATCTCTTTAGTGAGCAGCAGCTCTTCAGAATCAATATGTTCTTTGATTCAGCCATGATTTGTTTACAAACTGATATATTAGCTTGAACCAGGAAATAATTCTGCCCAACACATAGGGTACTAATCATGTCTGTATATTTCAGGTAATATAAATATGAAGTTAGTTGAGTGTAGTGTATAAACCCTGGCTAGACCAAGGATGGTAGGTTTATTATGTAACTGTCTGTGATTTTCAGTGAGAATGCTGAATGCAAACATCTCAAAAACGGAGCTGGTGAGAAACGTTTTTATTTGAATTATTTTCCATAATTTGAACGGATGTTCCCGTAACCTGCCACAAAGAACATGCTACACCTTACTTTGACCTTCAGGAGCGTCACCTGAGGTCCCTGTGGCTGTGATTGACAGCGTCAGCCCCGCCCCCCCCTCGGACAGCGGGCTGCAGCAGAGCTTGGTGTTAGCGAAGAGACATGTGTGTGATCTGCGACTCCAACTCAACCAACTCAGACACTTACAGGTAAATGACCTGGGTACTCCGCAATTGTAATCATCATCATCATCATCATCATCATCATCATCCTCATCATCCTCAACCTCATCATCACCTTACATATATATGGCCGTATATGGATAGGAAGTGCATTGCACAGTTACATCTATAATTAAGAGTGCCAAAATTGGCTTCAAAGCCTGGTACACTACTTGGGGGCGTGTCCTGTAGCTTCAGTCATGTGATGGATTTATGAGTGCTGTCTTAAGGCTGGCGTCACACTCTCCCGAAATTGACACCAGATGGACACACGAATATGGAATTGTGAATTTCGCACGAAGATGGCCCCGAACTTGGTCCCGAACTTGGTCAACAGCCAAGCAACAGCCAAAGCAAGTACGATGCCTACAGAAGGCCACACGATGGCACCCGAACCACACACGAAGGCAACACGAAGATGTGCATTTTTATAGTAGTTTATACCCGCAGGTCACACAAAGGCCACACGATGGCTACACAACATCGTATTGAGAGTACGATGTGTTCAAACTAGGTCACGAAGGCGTCACGTGACCTCCCGATGGTATTTACATAATATGTTTACATGATTTTGTTGTGCAATAAAACAACCAGAGAAGCGATCTGCAAGAAAACATAGCACACCGTGTCCTCATGCTCCTGTTTCACCTACTTAATACAGGTATCATCACTGCTACTGATTTCGATAGAGCAGGTCACAAATAGCAAGAAATGACAAAGTGAAATAAGAATTGTTTTACCTGTAAGAGGAGGTGCTGGGCCTGTAAGAGTTGCTCATCATGTTCTCTGAGGTGCATCAGAAGAAGCAATGCTGCTGCCTTCTTTTCCCTGGTCATCATCAAAGTATGCCATTCTGCAGGAACTGAATTGTGATTTAAGCTTTGGGAGTTACACACGTCTCTGCTCTGTAGAGTTGCTCAGGACTGACTGAGGAAGATGCTCTGAGGCTGGCCTTTTATATGTCCACGTTACCATGACACATGGGAAACGCTTGAGCTACTCAAATCCGGCTGTCTTCGCCGACACCGTGGTCCCATCTCCATGTCATCGTACTATAATACGATGGCTACACGACGGCATTGCGAGGGCTTCACGTAATCGTGTTGCCTTCCTAAGACAATCGGGCAGCTTCTTGTTTCCTTCGTATTGTCTTCGTGAGGAGAAAAATGGCAGATGGCACCGATGATCACACGAAGTAAAGACGAAGATGACACGATTTGACAAGATGCCCTCACGATGGCCTAACGAATGGCAAAATGGACACACAAATTCAACACGAAAATGAACCTTCACAAGGTCTTTCGACACTTTTTTGGCATGCCAAAGATTTTGCCACCGCTCACGAAGTTGCTGCCGGAGCCTGAGAAACTCCACTGGCGGTCATACGATGGCTTAAGATGCCCTCACGAATGGCCCGATGTTGTTACGATCAGAGCCGAATTTGAACATTTCCTTTATCGTGTGTCCATCGGGTGTCAATTTCGGGACAGTGTGACGCTGGCTTAAGGAAAGATGAAAGGAGAATTCCTCAGGAATGAGGAAAAGACAACTTCCTTGCTTTGAGAATCCGACTGAAATTACATCTGACGTCATTATGATATGCCAACGGATGTTATTAATGTCTGCCATAGGAAACTGCAATTTTCTATTCAGCGAACTATTAAAGCTATAATTATAAGATACTTTGCATCTTTTGCTATTATGGTGTTGTTTTATGCTTTATGAACGTGGACAACAGAGAAAATATATTCTTCATTACCAAGATTGAAATTGAAGGTGAACTTATGGTTGCTCGCACTCACCCTCACCCTGCGGTCAACACATATGAATCCCAATACATATGATTGTATGAAAATCTTTTAAAGTAAATACAATTTTATGCATTATTTACAGTATACATAACTTGTTTGGACTTGGACATCCATCACTGTGTATATCACCATTCAAACAATTTCAGTAAAAAAGTGACGTTCATATTTAGCTTAATTTTGATTAAAATAGTTCAAACAAAGCACTTTGGCAAGTAAAGGCATAAGTTGTAAAATGGTTCGGTTGTTTCCCTGACCGGCCGAATGATGTGTCGTGGGGATTGTGGAAGCCGCAAGGAATTGTGGGACAGCCTTTTTCTCTTTCTCTTTGAAGGTCCAGTGTTAGTGAGATTATACAGGAAGCATTAAAGCTCCTTTCCTATCATTTAGAGAATCCAAACAGCTCTTATCATGGCTGACACTTCTGGGTCATTTCCCTCTGTTAGGAACCTTCCAAAGCTAAATTAACAATTTGACTGCAACCCCAATGTTAGTTATTAGAAGGACTCAAATCTTTAATATGTGATTGGATCACTCAAAGTGGATGTTGCAAAGTTTTGCAGCATCCACTTTGCTCTTTGTTATGAAGCTGTGTAGAGAGACAATGTAAAACTGTTGAGCTACACCCATGCTGTAGGATTAGGTAGGAGGATGAGGGTATACTTAATAAATAAGAACCAAACCATGGTCTACGGAAATCTTAACAAAGTTTTTACCTTTACCTTCTGAAATCCAAAAACACACCTCAAACTCACATATTGCTCTACTGTTTACGTCACTGCTTTCATTTGATGGACAATGGTTAGCTAGCTCATCACATACAATTACATTGAATTTGATGATTTTATGTGACTGAAATCAAGTTAAAGATCGTAATCAAAAATATTATTAACATAGTATGTAAAGTGTAATTTGGAACACAAGATTCGTAGGACCAATAAAAGCCTTGAACCTTGAAGATTAGAACTTTACTGTGTTTTTATATTGTTCAATGTATATTGCTCATACAGTAACACACCACAGTAGCTAGTCAACTTAATTTAAGTCAGGGTTCATTTCACAATATTGACCATTACAACAGGCCTCAGAGAGGTAATGCTCTTTGGGGTTTTTATATTAAAGTGACCAATAAGGCAAAACAAGAACACGTTTTTACTGAGACTGGCATCAAACGAAAGATCATATAGTCAAAGGTAGGGATGCTCCGATTGCCAATTTTGGGGCTGATCGTCGGAATCAGTATCGGCCGATACCGATCGCCGATCCGATCGAGTGGGCGGGGCCTATGGGGATCTTCCATTTAAAGTGATGTTTAAAACTCAGTTAATGGGGCTCATTCACTGGCGCTTCCACAAACAACAACCAACATAATTATTACATTCAAATGAAGTACATTATTCAAGTTTACATTAAAGTGGACCTATCATGCTATATTTGAATAATATATTGTAGGGCCATACCTATATAAAACATGTCTGTGAAGTTTTGATTGGCTGACGCTTCTGCCGAGGGTGGAGCTGCAGGATTTCTGCTTCACACACGTTGCATACCGCTATTTTATTGTAATTTTCGGACACCTTAAAATACTGCCAGACTGGTGAAGCCATTTTGGTGAGCTTGTTTTGCCGCGCACAGAGAAAAGTGTCATGTATTTTACGTCATTATTCTTACGTCATTATTTTACGTCATTATTTTTACGTCATGCGATCGGCATTTTTAGAGAGCACCGATCGATCGGCAGAGAGTGAGTATCGGCCGATATTGATCGGCGGCCAATCGATCGGAGCACCCCTAGTCAAAGGTTCCTGTGCTCAGGGGCATGAATGAAAACCAGTTCTGTTGTTGATTCCTGAGTTGTTCCATGTGCTCCAGCTGTCAAACCAGGAGAGCCTGAGATCCATGCTACGGATGGCGGGTGAAGAGCTGGTGGTGCTGATGTGTGATGGGCTGGTTCAGAGTGAGGAGGCAGCAAACAGACGGCTGGAGATGGAGCAGGAGAGGATCCACTACCTGACCGCAGAGGAGAGGACACTCAAACAGCTCCAGTAAGGGTTTGACTTTGTGTTTTAGAAAAAAAGACTGTAGCCATGAAAGAAGAAGTAGCATAGCCTTTTTCTCACAAATACAAAGATTCTATCAGCAGTAATCCCCCCTTCAGGACATTCAGAGTTTCTGCTGCTACAGTTTGGCTGGTATGACCAGTAGATCATTGTGCCTAATGTTAACAACTTTCAGATTGATTTAGCTGCCTTCCTTTTGGTCAGTTCACTGATTTTATGACTTAACAAGTAATGAAATGATGTAGGATTTTTTTTATGTCATAACATTTCTTAAAGGAGGGGTAGGTAAGTTTGAGAAACCGGCTCGAGATACACTTTTTGTTATATTCCATGGAATGCTCTTAATATCCTGAATATTCTAAGTGCTTTGAAAAAAAATCCATAAAAAAATGTCATCTGTGGAAGCCGTAATACTGTAAAAACTACGACCAATTATTTTAGCCGGGCCGGCTAAAATAACTGGTTGGCCGACCTGTCTGTCAGCCTTCAATGTCGTGCACACACACACACACACACACACACACACACTCGTGCAGTCATTGCGCGTGGCGTCATTGGGGCGTGTTTCCCGTCTCCCAGCAGCAGCTCGGGAGCAGCAGCACATCGTCTACCGGTCGCAAAAGAAAAACTGTAATGGAGCAAATTATGAAGAAAAAGAAAGTGGAAACTAGGAGGAGTCAAACCAGAGCCAATATCGGAGTTGCTTTTCAACTATGGCGACTATTTACGGAGCACACCGAGCTGATAGGTACGACGTAACATTTTTAATACATTTTCACAAAACAAACATGCTAGCTTCAAAAATATAAGCACTGACAATAACTGTGTTATACATTTGTTTTACATTCATTATCATGACCTTGTGCGCGTTCATGTGTGTTGGAGGAGGTGCTCTGTAGGAAGTCTGAAGGAAGGGGCGGATTCTTTTCGGTTGTGTACTTTGGAATTTGTGTGCACTCAAGCTGTTTGTCAAATGTACCTACTGCTCCTTTAAGGAATACAATTAATAAATAGAGGATTTACAAGAATCCCAAAAATAACAAAGACACAAGGTCAAAATCCAAAAGCAACAGGTTCACAAGTCCGGCCCAGGCCCAAGAGCCAAGACCCAGAATCAAGCTTCCAAAAAGTTCCCCCAAGCTCTCAAGCCCTCCTGTTTCTCTTCACACATCATCTTTTATAGTCTCTTGCCTCCTCCCTCTCTGCATCAGGTGGTTTCCTCTTTTCTTTCAGGGAGAAGGAGGTCACTTATGGTAAATGGTAAATGGACTGTACTTATATAGCGCTTTATCCAGTCTTTACGACCCCTCAAAGCGCTTTACATACTACATGTCAATCACCCATTCACACCCATTCATACAGAGCAGTGTATCTTGCTCTAGGATCTAACATTCACACACACTCACACACCGTTGGCCATGCCATCGGGAGCAACTTAGGGTTAAGTATCTTGCCCAAGGATACATCGACATGTTGGCTGCACGGGCTGGGATCGAACCCACAACCTTCTGGTTGAAAGACGACCGCACTCCCTCGCAGCCACAGTCGCCCCATGCTTATGTTCAACTTTTACTTAATGAACAATTAAAAATGTAAAGTTAAAATAAAACAAATAAAGACTTATAGCAATTTTAGCAAGAGGGAATATGAACATTTTTCATGAAAGCAGAACACATTGTCATGTCATGTTTAGAATTAAGTTATTTTCTTTAAACATTTAATTTCAAATATGAAAACTTTATACTTTAATTTATTTACAGAGACTTCATTTATTAACAGAGACAATAGGGACAGCTTGTCTCTACGATTCGCTGGCCCAGGAAGTTGGTTGAAATCTTTGCGTAGTCCATCTGCATCCTGTGTGCATTGTTGTCCTCAACCGTTGTAACCGTTGTCAAGGTGTCAAAAACCACAACGCCTTCCTAGAATTGTGGTTGGTACTTTTATGCTTTGCTTGCCCCTTCTAAAATGCATAATGTGCATAGGTCAAGAGTTCAGGATGTTCTGTCTGGTTTCACATGTCTGATAAGACATTATTGAGACATACATCCTTTCCATCAAACCAAATTATAGCCAATTTAACATTTTGTATTAAAGGTAAGGTAGGCGAGGTAAAGGTGAGGTATGTCACGGCCACTGCAGATATGTCAACAATACAAATAAAGAGAGTAATGTAGGCCTGTTATACTGAGTGATATATATTATACACACTGCTCTGCTTTCTGCACGGACCTCACAGCTGTTCTCACTGTAAACATCGCGTCGAGATGAAAGCAGTTCATAAAATAATATCCAGGGGATGCATGCAGAGCTGTCATTGGCTGAGATCAGTCCGGCCGTGTGTCACGACTCTTTGAAACATCACGGAGGATCCATCAGTGTATCCTCAATTATAGCTCCTCCAGAGAGCCTCCTCTCTCCTTGGTTATAGCTCCTCCAGAGAGCCTCTTCTCTCCTTGGTTATAGCTCCTCCAGAGAGCCTCCTTGATGCTCGATGCTCGGTCCTCGATGTGCATTTAGAGAAATTAGATGTCCTTCAACATGGCGCGCTGAAATCCATTTCCGGGTCACTACCGGAGGACCGAGGAGGGGAAATTAGAGAAATGGGAAACCTTCAGGAAGTAAACACTAACAGGAACAGCAGAAGAAGACAGACAGGAAGTCAACACTAACAGGAACAGCAGAAGAAGACATACAGGAAGTCAACACTAACAGGAACACGGTTTGGGCTCTGGCAGTGTTTAAAGACTGGTTAAGGAAAAAGAAACTGTGAACAGACTTGGACAGTTACAGGAAACCTCGGTCAGTGCTACCGTCAAGTCACTTTTGCTGCCGTTAAGCCGTTGGAACAGACTATTTTTCTAAGCGGAACCAATTCAATTATTGGTTGATGAGTATAGGGATTCAAATAGATGATTCTTTTAGAAAGTATCCTCCCGTCGGGGGTTCTTTTCTCATTAATGACTGGCTGCACATTGTCCCTTATTAATTTGTCTTATTGTCAAAGATTCAAACCAACAGAGAGATACTTTGTGAATTCTAAATCTTGTCTGTGGCACTGAGCATCTCCTCCACCACTCTCCAACTGAACAACCTCTGCCCCCCGATCCATCCTGCTCAAACATGTCACTGTGGGAATAACCAACTGAACACAATTTGAACTTTCCATTAGTGCCCATTATTTCTGAAGTGATGATTTTCAACATTCACACACTTGCTCTGACATCATTCCCCTAATGATGTCACTGCAGCTGCAAATCATTGGTGACAGTCAGGACACAGCAAGGCAACATTCTCAGGCAGAGAGAAAATGTGAAGAAACGTATTGTTAAAAATAGAGCCAGGGGGATGGGGAGTGATTTGATTGGGTGAGACATGGGTTTCCAAAGACATCACATCTCATTCTCATGTTAGCATGCTACGCACTGAGGACTCTGAAACAGAAGCCTGGCATTTGTCAAGCATCATGAGTTTTAGAATCAGTTTTATACAATTATCTCTCTACACACCAATCCTAATCATATACATCATTAACACAATTCCAACCCAACACATCGAGAAAGCTTCACTTGTCACTTTTCTTCAAGCAAAGTCTTTCAGCTCAAGTTTCAGCTACTTTGTACTGCTCAACTCATATATATTAGAACTAAAACATCTACTTTGTATAGAGATGAATCAGGATTATAATTCCTTTATTAGTCGTTAAATGTACATACAGATGTAGCACTTCATTTCAGACAGTTTGAAACGCGAGGGCAGTGATTGGCACGTGATCTGCCCTCGCTCAAGGGAAAACCTCCAGCTTGACTTGAGACCGCCCCCGTGATAAATAAATGTAATTATAATGAAGCCAGCTGCAATGGATCATTGATCCACCAGGGGGTGCAGTGGGGTTCCACACTGGAGCTCATGTGAAATAAAGTCAGATACAGTACGGTAAATTTATGTCTGGTACTGTATAGCGGATCTTTGTTAATCAATATGTCACGCATAGGATCATACTCTGTGCTAAATAAGAGACATGTAATCATTTACAAAACATCACCATGTTGTTATTTTTAAAAAAAAATGTTGTTTAGTCGAAAAAAAACGAACGGGAGGAAATGCAGCCTGGCTCTCGATTTTTAATCCTAATTTAATCATCATCTTCACCACGATCATTTATGTTTATGTTGGCCGAATTGACATGAAATCACTGACAAATATGAATATACTGTATTCAACTTCATTAAAACGTTATTAACGTGCCTAAACTCAGTAATTCACTAAAAATATTTATATTTTAATGGAGCCTCGACGGCAGATCAGGATCCCGACGCGTAGCGGAGGGATCTTGATCAGCATGAAGGGTGTTATTTTCCCCATAAGGAACAAGTCGCTGCAAATTATCCCGCTTATTACATGGCCACATTCTCAACAAAGTAACGACATGACTCCCAATATTAATTGAAATGCTTTTATGGATTTAGAAAATGTTTTTATTGATTTAAAAAATAGTTGTATGTATTGATTTAAATTGACATGCATCCGCTAAGAAAACTATGTCTATTATATTTCGAAGAAAGAACCAAACGGACTTGGAGGAGATTGTCTCCTTTCTGTAGGAGGAAATAGCTGGTTCTGGCCGACTACAATACGATTGGTTACATCTACGAGCTGTTCAAAGGGAATTTGTTGTTTCACACGAAACGATGAGACTTGTAATCAAGGCTTTGGATCCAGAAGGAGTCGAACGATAGCCTTGTAGTGGAATCGGAATGAGCTCCCCATTGAAATCAGGACAGCAGAAAGCTTACACATCTTCCGGCGCAGACTGAAAACTGAAACATGATGTACTCTTTCTGTACTGATTCTGTTTTCTTCAAGTTTGTATCTTGTTGGTCGAATACACTTATTGTAAGTCGCTTAAAAATAAAAGCGTCAGCTAAATGCAATGTAATGTAATGTAGTCGGCCAGAACCAGCCATTTCCTCCTGCAGAAAGGAGACAATCTCCTCCAAGTCCGCTTCTCAAGTCACTTATGAAACTACGACTTTAATCTCGTAATTATTACTTTATTCTCGTAACATTATGACTTTATTCTCGTAATGTTACGACTTTGTTCTCGTATTATTACGACTTTATTCTCTAAATCTCTGTTTTTTTTCTTCTAAGTGTGGCCCTAATACTCCGTCGTACACAACGAAACAATTTGAAAGCTGGAAATATATACATGGGATGTCAATATGATAATTTGAAAGTTTGATTGAGGTACCCCTCCCTGGTAAATACATCCTGTTGAGCAGGATCTACAGTTTCCAGTATTTTCCGTTTCGTAAAATGATAAAATACGGCGAAGATATTAAAATATGTGCTTCCATTTTTCATACTTTTGAAATGTATTTGTATTAACTTTATATCATCTTATCTCCGTGTTTACTGGGTCTTTTTTGCATGAAACAAAGACTGGCATATAGTTTCAAGCCAGTACTTTCGAAGGAAACACACGGCAATGTTGTCCGGACTGTTGTTTTTATGCGGCACCGGCTTGAACAGGTCATGTGATCTGATCACGACAAAAACACAACTGAAAGTGCTTGAAAAGCTGTCTTTCTGTATTTGTGAATGATGCGCCATCTCCTGGTTAAAACCTGAAATTGAAAATCTGGCAACGCCCTCTTGGAAAATAGTGGGAGGGCTTAACATTCCTTGATACTGGTTTTAGGCAGGTCGTAGGCAGGAAGCTGTACGCTGGAGTCTGAAATTAGGTGCTACATCTGTAGTTTCATCCTCTTCTGATCGTCTAGCTAGCCTATGAACTTTATAGAATTTGCCATGAACGGGTTCTTTCTTCAGTTTCTTTCTCCACATTTATCAATGGAGATAAAACACAGAGAATGTTTGTCAGTTATGAATCATAGTTGTATGCAAGCTGTTGTCATGCCACTACTAAAACAGTTGATAAAATGACAGGATTGATGTAATGAATTGCTCCGTTAATTATTGTGTTTATGGTCAAATGTTTCTCTTAGCAAACAGTATTCATCATGATGTCCTCATTCTTACTGTAACAGCCACCAGTTAACACAACACAGGACCTATCTTCACAAAAGTATTGGAAACTATTCAAATACGATGTGCAGAATGGCCCCATCATTTTCATGTTGGAGCTGATTGAAAAGAAATTGGTCAATTCTTTATACATTTTTCTTTATTTTTTTAGCAGAGTTTGAAATAAATGCAGAAAAACATATGACAGTTTTATTAGAAAAGTTTAGAAGTTTAGGGATAATGTAGCGGAGTACCTCAAACTTTTTCTCTAACGATGCACTTAGTTAGTGTACTTTGTCTTTCCTTGTCATGTGGTTGTTGGTGGCTTCAGGATGAAGCAGATCTGAAGTGTTGCCCTGCTCAGACACCTCGGTGGGCTACATGAATATTCTCATGAAATAAAGATAACTAATTGTTTTGAAACCTAATGGTGATTCATTCATTGACTTAATTTGCCGTGGATCAAAAATACAAATTCAATTAATGAAAGTGGAAACAGAGACATTAATTAATGATCTGATTGAAAGTGGGTTGATGGGTCTAAACAGTGTTTCAACCCTATGGTGGGTTTAAGAACTGTAAGATTCTCTGACTTTATGGTTAGATCTTAAATTATGATATCTTCATTTGAAGAATGCTGCAGGCACCACACGGTTGACCCAGCCTTTGTTGACGGCTGATGTTTGATGTCTTTTGTCTCCTCAGGGAACTGGAGGACTATGTGGGGCGTCTGCAGCGTAGCTCCGCTCCCAGTACCGAGCAGCTGTCCCTCACTCTGAGAGAGGTGGAGGATGGAGCAGTTAACCTGCGGCGGGTTGGAGAAGCTCTGGCCCTCCTCAAAGGTGAATCAATGGAAACATAAAATACTTCATTGTTTTTTTCGTCATTTTATGTGATGACAGCCTCAAAAGGGGCTAAATGTTGGGTTTAAGTATGAGCAAGTCAGGTTATTAGCACTTATTAATTATATTTAATATAAATAGTACTAAATATTTATAAAATCTTAAATAGGTGTTGATAATAACTGTCACTGGAGTTAATCTGGTCCATTAGCTCAAAAAAACATTTAAATTAAATAGTCAGAAATAATCAATATTTTTATATAATATATAATTTCTAGGGCCGGGACTTTAACACGTTAATTAAGATTAATTAATTACACAAACATTAACGCGTTAAAAAAATTAACGCATTTTAATCGCACTTATTTTTG
>CALSBZ010046616.1:69904-86393 GCA_943591055.1 Gobionotothen gibberifrons
AACTCAAAGATCTAAAACATTTTCTATATACACAAAATAACCATTTCAGTCAGACAACTCACGAGTTTCTTTAACATGTTTATTAGAAGCAGCATATAGTTGAGTTTGGCGATTAGGCTCGGGCATCATCACTCCATAGATATACATGCACGATGAGTGATGATTAAATAACTAACCCCCGAGCCTACAGGTGGAAGCTGGGGTGGAAGCTGGGGTGGTGGTGGGGCAGGCAAGCAGCAGCGACGTAGGTAGCTGCAGCAATCGCAGCAGCAAGCAATGCATGGAGAGAGATCTGGCAGGTTAAATAGAGCGGCATATTAAGGAGACTCTGTTTGGTTGGTTGTAGAGTGGCAAGGGGCGTTATGTATGAATGCAGCATAGTCCTCGAGTTGACTGCCTGAACTAGCTCGCAGGCTTCGCCCCATTTCTCTCAAATATTGTTCACAAATCTGAAAAAATCTGTGATAGTGAGCACTTCTCCTTTGCCGAGATAATCCATCCCACCTCACAGGTGTGGCATATCAAGATGCTGATTAGACAGCATGATTATTGCACAGGTGTGCCTTAGGCTGGCAACAATAAAAGGCCACTCTAAAATGTTCAGTTTTATCACACAGCACAATGCCACAGATGTCGCAAGTTTTGAGGGAGCGTGCAATTGGCATGCTGACAGCAGGAATGTCGACCAGAGCTGTTGCCCGTGAATTGAATGTTCATTTCTCTACCATAAGCCGTCTCCAAAGGCGTTTCAGAGAATTTGGCTGTACATCCAACCGGCCTCACAACCGCAGACCACGTGTAACCACACCAGCCCAGGACCTCCACATCCAACATGTTCACCTCGTCTGAGACCAGCCACTCGGACAGCTGCTGCAACAATCGGTTTGCATAACCAAAGAATTTCTGCACAAACTGTCAGAAACCGTCTCAGGGAAGCTCATCTGCATGCTCGTCGTCCTCATCTGGGTCTCGACCTGACTCCAGTTCATCGTCGTAACCGACTTGAGTGGGCAAATGCTCACATTCGATGGCGTCTGGCACGTTGGAGAGGTGTTCTCTTCACGGATGAATCCCGGTTTTCACTGTTCAGGGCAGATGGCAGACAGCGTGTGTGGCGTCGTGTGGGTGAGCGGTTTTCTGATGTCAATGTTGTGAATCGAGTGGCCCATGGTGGTGGTGGGGTTATGGTATGGGCAGGCGTATGTTATGGACGACGAACACAGGTGCATTTTATTGATGGCATTGTGAATGCACAGAGATACGGTGACGAGATCATCCACGACCATCACCTCATGTTGCAGCATGATAATGCACGGCCCCATGTTGCAAGGATCTGTACACAATTCCTGGAAGCTGAAAACATCCCAGTTCTTGCATGGCCAGCATACTCACCGGACATGTCACCCATTGAGCATGTTTGGGATGCTCTGGATCGGCGTATACGACAGCGTGTTCCAGTTCCTGCCAATATCCAGCAACTTCGCACAGCCATTGAAGAGGAGTGGACCAACATTCCACAGGCCACAATCAACAACCTGATCGACTCTATGCGAAGGAGATGTGTTGCACTGCGTGAGGCAAATGGTGGTCACACCAGATACTGACTGGTTTTCGGACCCCCCCAGACCCCCCCAATAAAGTAAAAATGCACGTTTCAGAGTGGCCTTTTATTGTGGCCAGCCTAAGGCACACCTGTGCAATAATCATGCTGTCTAATCAGCATCTTGATATGCCACACCTGTGAGGTGGGATGGATTATCTCGGCAAAGGAGAAGTGCTCACTATCACAGATTTTTTCAGATTTGTGAACAATATTTGAGAGAAATGGTTATTTTGTGTATATAGAAAATGTTTTAGATCTTTGAGTTCATCTCATGAAAAATGGGAGCAAAAACAAAAGTGTTGCATTTATATTTTTGTTCAGTGTAATTAAAAAAAAACACAATCACAACACAGTCATACACCAAGTTTAGCCAAAGCATTTACAGACACAGCAGCCTCCTTCAAGGTCAGTTAAAGTTGCTTTGAGTGTGTTTAACAAGACCAGCTCTCTGAGTTTCAGCTCAGTTTGAAGCAGGTTCCAAGCTTGAGGGGCAGCGTAACTGAACGCCCTTTTCTCCAGTACGGACCTTTGGTACAGTTAAAAGGAAAAAGTTCTCGGAGCGAAGCCGATAAGATCCTGTGCATTTTCTGTTTATGTACATCCTTAGATAAGGGGGAAGAGCACCAAGAAGCCTTATATATATATATGTGCCAATGTTTCAGTGTACGCGTGGACAGGGAAGACCATCCAACACGAGTGTATAGATTGCAGTGGTGCGTCAAGGTTTTGAGGTTTGTGATGAATCTCAGTGCACCGTGGTAGACGGTATCCAGCGAGTGAAGGCACTGAGAAGATGCATTTATATAAACCACATCTCCATAATCCAGACAGAAAGGTTGCAGACACTAGTCTCTTTTTGGCCTCATAGGAAAAACAAGACTTGTTTCTAAAGAAAAAACCTACATTTATTCTTAATTTTCCACAATGTGTGGTTTAAAAGAAAGCGAATTGTCAATTATAATTCCAAGATACTTATACTGCAACACAGATTCAATCTCCGTCCCCTGCAAGGTGGTGAAAGGAGGAAGGTTCAAGACCTTGGGTTTTGCTTTCGAGAACATCATTAGCTTTGTCTTGGCAGCATTTAAAACAAGTTTCAATTCACTCATGTTGGATTGTACAATGTTAAAAGCATTCTGGAGCTGACAAAGAGCCTGCTTCGGGGTGGACGCAGAACAATAAATAACTGTATCATCAGCATAAAAATGCAAATTTGCATTCAAAACATTGTTATTAAGACTGTTAATGTAAATTATAAATAACAATGGTCCTAAAACAGATCCCTGTGGCACACCCTTGGATACCTGAAGAGATGTTGAAGTTAAGCCTTCAGCCCGCACACACTGTGATCTGCATGATAGATAGTTCTCGAACCAACAGACAGCCTTACCTGAAAGACCGATACTAACGAGTCTTTGTAACAGTAAGGCATGATCCACTGAATCAAAAGCCTTTGAAAAGTCAATAAAAAGTTTATGCACCTCTGAGACTGTTACTGGAATAAAATTAAACGGTTCACCCTCCCAGATACCACCGTCAGAGCGATCAGTGGCTCCTTGAGCTATGTTCTGCGAGGTAAACAGCGAACCAGAAGCAATAAAATGTTCATTAAAACAACCAAGCATTTCTGCCTTATCAGAGATTTGAACAGAGTCCTCCTTCACAATGCAGTGTGGGAGCTCTATAACATTTTTGTTTCCAGCTAATGATTTAATAGTTTTCCAGAATTTAAGGGGATTATTTAGGTTGTCTGAAGTTTCAGTTAGGAGATGATCCGCTTTGGCTTTTCTGATTTTAACGGTAAATGCGTTTCGCAGCTGCCTGAAGAGCAGCCAATGTGACCCAAGACCTGTACTCCTGGCTTTTGACCATGCCACATTGCGCTCGTGTAGTAAATCAGAAAGATCTGATGTGAACCATGCATTGTCTCTGCCTTTTACTCTGTAGTTTCTTAAGGGGGCATGCCTATCAACTATTTTAATAAAACCATCATAAAAGAATGTCCAGGCAGTTTCAACATCTGCAATGAGATTGATTTTGTCCCAATCAAATAGAAACAGGTCGTGTTGCTCTACAAAATGTTTCATATCACGCTTTATGATGATACAGGGTTTTGTCTTAGGGACTTTTGTATTCCGTACCGTGGCAATGACACAGTGGTCACAGATGTCATTTGCAAACACAGAAGCAGGGGTGTATTTATGAGAAGCATTTGTAAGGATTAGATCAATTAAGGAGGATTTTTCAGGAGATTTCAGATTGGGTCTAGAGGCACTGCCAACAATCTGAAGGAGATTTAAGGAATTGCAGTATGTTTTAACATCATCAGATGCTGGTAGCAGCCAGTTCCAGTTAAGGTCACCCACAATGACAATTTCACTATAGTTAAGACTGGACAAAAGCAGCATTAAAGATGGTAAAGCGTCACTGACAGCTGAAGGTGGTCTCTAGCAACCAACAACAGTAATATGGAGTGCTTTTGATACTTCCAAGTCAAGAGCCAAAAGTTCAAATAGTTTTGTCAGTGATTTAGAGAGAATCATTTTTACATGAAACTTCGATTTAACATAGACTGCAACACCTCCACCATTTTTAGGTCGACCAGTCCTATACACATTATAGCCGTCAATGCAAATATCCTTGCTTGAAATTGATTTGGTTAGCCAAGTTTCAGATATCACTATTATATCAGCATCGGTTGAATGTGCCCAAATACGAATCATATCCATTTTAGCAATCAAACTGCGCACATTCAAATGGATGAGACCAAGACCAGACCTTGATTTAAAATCGACGGCTCTCTCTTAGTGTTTAAACCTAACACAAAATCATGAACATGGCTTGAAGAAATAATAAAGTTATGTTGTAGAGCCATGAGGCTAATCTGACGGGCCAAGTCCACAGATCCGCACTTGACAGATGCGGGAGAGAGGATCAGAGCGAGGGGGCTCAACATCGTGCCCAGCGGACTGCAAGAGGAGCACGTTCCCCGGCCTGGTAAAACCGGGGTTGGGAGAGATGGACTGGATATTTCGGTCCCGTGGGGACTTCCCCCAGCCATACTTGCCAACCCTCCCGATTTTCGCGGGAGACTCCCGATTTCACTGCCCTCTCCCGGTTTCCTCACGGAGTCATATTTATCCCGCGTTTCTCCCGATTTCTGACAAAATCCGATTTACTCAGGACTGTTTCCACTCAGACTTTAATACAGCTACACCATTGTTTGGTTTCCATGGTAGCGCGTCTCTTTAGTAGCACGCGCAACTGAAAGTCTGAGAGGGTGAGGAAAATAGTCACCGAAAACAGAACAAGAATCGACAACTCTACCCTCTGCTCACTCAATTCCATATGCTCCATCAAGGATGGTGCTACAGGCCGCAAGGCAGTGCACTTACAACTACAATAAGCATGTTAATGTTAATCTAACAGCTCAGGCGATCCACTAGCAACAAAATAAAACTGGATCAGTAGGGATCGTAACACAGTCAGATACAGATCAGTGCACAATTAAAAAAGCCAGGAACTTCCCTTTAGGATGAGAAAAAGAATTGGACCCATCAAGATCAACGATGTGTGGTCCGGTTGCCGAGTTGAACAGGCCGGTTGAAAGTAGCCGGTATTTCCGCCGGTAAGTCACACTACTACATTTACGATTAGGATTTGAGATGTAGCAGTTGAAAAATTGAAGGTGTCCGCCAGACAATTTAGATGTAATCACTCAATTACGGACACTTGAACAGCCCTTATTTGAATAATTAGGTCATAAAAGTTTTCATTTTCCCTCTCCATTCATGTGACTGATCCGAAGCCAGACGTGAGGCCTGTACATGAGCGGATAAGGAGAACACTAGTGCACATCTCTACAGGCCCAGATCCCCGGATGACCTGGGTGCTTCTGTTCTCCAGAGTCAGGCCATTTTGGCTTCATGCTCCACTGAGCAACTTCTTTAGGAATTAATGAGAGCCCGCCTCCATCGCTGGATCCAGTTCTCCTCATACATCCATGACATTTACAAACTGATAAACAGCAACAGACAACTAATGTCTCCACAACGTCAGCTTTCCTGTTTGCCTCCATCACAGCAACACTTCTCTGATTACCAAGGTGCTGCTATTACCTGAAAGTTGGATCAGAACTCTCACTTCATATCAATTGAAGGCTGGTGGACCAAAGGAATACTTCCTTGTTCTGGACATCTTTAGTGAATATGGCTGTGTTTTATTTTCTTTCTTCAAACTAGTATCATACCTGAGTCTCGGGCATCTAACTGGGTGGAGCCCAAACACTCCCTCAGCTGGGGAGGTATCACTTCCTGCTGCTCCACTGAGGCTGTGCAATCTCTCTGTCCTGAAGCAGAGCATCCCTCTGTGGAGTCTGGCCCAGGGACAGACTGCATCAGGCTGGCCTGTGCTTCCTGGAGGTCCTGGTCACGGTGTGTGTTGGTGGCGGGCGGGAGAGTCTGTACACTCAGACTGCCCTCTGGAGTCCGTCTCTCTGCAGTCTGACACATACAGGGCACACATGGTATTGAGAGGTGAGGTTTTTAAACCATGAATATGTCTGAATCAGCTAAAGATGATCAGTACTGTCATACCTTCAAGAGGCAGTGATTTAACATTTCTAGTTTGGAAGTTGGCTTCATTTTGGTAGAAAAGTCAGGAATATTAGTGTTGTTGCTTCAGCATCACAATCATTATTATGGGCTAGTGCGTTGATCCTCAGATCAGGGGAGCTGGGGAACACCAGTTCAAATCCTGCCTCCACCACCACTGCAGTCAGCATGCCGTTGTGTCCTTGGGCAAGACACTTCACCCTAATTTGCTCCGACAGCAGAGTGAACAGAGAGCCTTTCAGCAGTAACCTCAATGTTCCTCCACACATACCTCAGCAAATCCCTTTATTGTTTAAAATGATTATGTACAATAGAGAGTTATGATGAGGTTATTGATCAAACTGTTTCTGTGTGTGTGTTGTGTGTCCAGTTGCTAATGTCAGTTTCATGTCAGTATTCAAAGTCAAAGTCAACTTTATTGTCAATCTTCCAGTTTGTGTGTACAGACAGAGATCGAAATACTGTTTCCCACAATCCAGAATATAAAAACAATTGTATATAAAATATTAAAATATGTGTGCAAATATGTATATATATACACAGTCAAAGACACATTTTTACATGTGCACACGTTAAGACCTAAATAAAAACACAACAATCAATATATACAAAATAACAGTCACTTCAATAATTTTGATAGCAATGTGTATTGCTAAACATTCTGTAACTGTGTTTAAATGCTATAAATAAAAGGTTCCTATTATTAATTGTGATTGTTAAAAAAAGAGTTTAAAATATATACATTCAATAAAACCAGCGCACACACACCTCAGTATGTGTGTATGTGTGTGCATCATGCTTGCCTGGTCAGTGTGGCCCCCCTGTGTTGGGGGCTGCAGGGGCCTCCTCTGCCGGGCGGGGCTGCTCTCTCTGCTGCGAGGACTCACCTTCACAACAAACAAACAACCTGTTTATTATATAATACACACGCTAAGGTTATAACTCATAAACATTCATCTGTGCAGCACCTTGGCTACAGAGGGGGAGTCTCTCCCATGGATGGGAGTCAGTGGGGGGCTGGGCTGGTGGTGGGGGGGCTGATTCACTGAGGTGGACGCGTTCATTCTGCAGGCCATGACGGGGGAAGCTTCAGCGGGACCCCCAGAGAGGGAGGGGGTGAGTGGAGCAGGTCTGACGAAGGATCGGGGCTGGGGTTTGGGGGAGCTCTGGGGGCTCTGGGTCTTCACGGGTCCCTGGTCTGTTCCCGGGACGTTCAGAGTCTCCACCTGAGCTGCTGTGGCTGGTGGGGTTGACTCTGACACGCACCTGGAGGGAAAGAGATGTGAGAATGCATCAGAATTATTTTCGTGCTGAACATAGAAGCCTGGTGGAGGTAATGGGCACCTGCGGAGACAGCTGAGGGCCTCCGTCAGGGCCCTGGCCCTCTTCAGCATGGACTCCATTTTATGAGGCTCCTCCTTCAGGAAACGCACAGCCTCCACCTCCAGCCTCAGCACTGAGCGCAGCTTCCCCTGCAGCCCTGGAAAATCACCTAGAACACAACCAACAGGTCAAGAGGAAATTCCATTAAAAATATATGTTACCCTGTTCAACTCAGAAATACTTCCCATCACCTTGTATCAGTATTTCACAAGGAATCCCACGGTCTGCTTGGGGGATAAGCTGTCAACATCAACCTCAGTTGTCTCTGATTGTGGTTGAGAGCTTTTCATACCGGGTCAGTTTTACATTAACAGTGCAGTGTAGAGTACAGATTGAATGATCATTGATCATCTCTTACCCAACACAACTGTTTCCAATGAATAAATAGTTCTCTGCATTAAAGTGTGTATATCTGAGCAGGATCAATTATTCTGGGAGCAGAATTTGAATTGTATTCATAATATTCATTTTGGTTAATCTGAATAGCTCAGCATTAAGCAAATAATCTGTATCACGGATATCCTCCAACTGTTTGTGTAATGTTCTATATAAGGAATTATCATTTGTATAATAAACAATAAAAGGAAACCCAAGATCACATGATCACAAACATCACTGCCATACCTCGTCTTCTGACTTTACCCTCTCTAATAATGCTTGGTAACTTGATGTTGGGGCTCCACAATATGGACACTGAGCCATGGATCTTCATTCACATGATCTTCTTTTCATTTGGAAATCCAAAGCCCCTTCCTGTGTCGACACCTACAGTAGAAGTTCTCTTATCCCCAGCTGTGGACATCAATTAACAGTGTCCATTGGTTAGCCTATGACCTATGACCTCACTGGGTCATTAGGCCCACCCTCAGAATGGATATCTCCATGAGAATCAGAATACCTTTATTTGTCCCACAGAGGGGAAATGTACAATTGTTACAAAGAGCAAAGACAGCTTAATATGCATGCATAAGAAAACATCTTAAAAATAAAAACTAGAAATTAAACAATTTACAAGATACACAGTAACAGTTACAGTTTAGCAATATAGCAGCCAGGTGAAAGAAGAGAAGGTGTAGGTGGTGATCCACCCCCGAGAGCAGCAGCTTGTCTCCCAGGAGTGGGGGCTGGATGGTGTTGAAGGCACTGGAGAAATCAAAGAACATGATCCTCACAGAGCCCCCGGCTTCTCCAGGTGGGAGAGGGACCTCTGCAGCAGGTAGATGACGGCGTCATCCACCCCGATGGCAGGGTGGTAGGCGAACTGCAGCGGGTCCATCGATGGTCTCACAAGGGGCGGAAGGTGTTCCAGGGTCTTAACCAGCTATGATGTCAGCCCCACCGGTCGGTAGCTGTTGAAGTCCTTGGGGTGAGGGGTCTTTGGCACAGGTACCACACGTCTTCCACAGTTGAGGTACCCTCCCTTGCTTCAGGCTCAGGTTGAACAGAAACTCTACAAGCTGGTCCGCGCAGGATTTGAGGAGCCTTGAGCTGATGCCATCTAGACCCGCTGACTTCCTTGCTCTTATACTTCTGCAGCTTTCTCCTCACCTGGTTGGTTGTGAGGGACAAGGTGCCATCAGCAGGAGGGGGGTTGGAGTGGGGACAATGGGGGGTGCAAGCAGGGGGTCATAGGCCAGGGAAGGGGCCCCTGACTGGTGAAATCTCTTAAAGAAAATGTTCAAGTCGTTTACCCACTGTTGGTCCCCACGGACCTGGGAGTCTGGCTCTTTGTAGCCAGAGATGGTCTTCAGGACTTCCTATCTTCCTCTGCTGCAGCTGTTCCTCTATCCTCTTCCTGTAGCTGTTCTTCCCCTTTCTGATCCTCCACCTCAGCTCCCTCTGTATAACCCTCAGCTCCTCTCTGTTGCCTGATCTAAAGGCCCTCTTTTTGCCCTTCAGGAAAGCCTTTATCTCAGGGGTCATCCAGGGTTTGTTGTTGGGAAAACATTGCACGGTCCTGGCAGGTAGAATGTTTTCCACACAAAAGTTGATGCTTCGGGACCTCCGTATGAGTAACCCCAAAACTGGAATGGTTACGTCATTGGATGTAGACCAGTGCTATTCAAGTACACATTCAGTTGGGCCAGATTTTATAACAACAAAATTCAGCTGGGCCAGACATTCAGCGGCCTGTAAAAAGCGGGTAATGACACATTTTAAACCAACACATATTACTGCGATGAAAAGCATGCAATTTTTATTCATTGTTCATCTAACAAAGGTACGGAAAAAAGTGCATAAAAACACAACAAATTAGCATTAATTGAACAGAATCTGGAAAACAGGCATGAAAACGGGGCAGGGGTGAAAAAGGTGAGAAGGATATTATCCCTCTAGTGGGGTCCTCTAGGGGAAAATGTTGAATATTCCATATTTTAAAGCATCAATCTGATGCATTTTGAGATGCATTTTTTTGCCAACCTGGGGAGAGCTGGAGAAACTTAACTTCAGCCATGAGTCAAAAATATTATGGCCTCCTTACTAAGTATTATGCAAGACATTTCATGCCAGCCTGTCACTGGGTGTAACATTTACAGTATATGAGGCACAATGTGGTAAGGGCTTAATGCAAATGGCTTAATGCATATGCAGATGGTGGACATGCTGTAACTTAACTTGTCTACTCTTCCATCATGACTGACAGCCAATACAATGTTATGTAATTCAGATTTTAATACATTTTATTGGCAAAGATAGCCTAAAACACACAATACAGTGGTTTCCAGCATTATCAAAACATTAAACACTTTAATCCATTTCATAAACATGCAAAAACTTGGCTAAATTACATCCATCCAAAAGCCATGAATACTAAAAGACCAGGATTTTGAGGAAAGCCATGGTGGTATAGCAAGGGGGCATTCCTCTTTCCATTCCTTCCCCATCCCTCTACCCCCCTTCATGCCAATGTGAATACGCGTGGCCCCCATATGGCTCAGATCCTGAGGTTCACTGCGAGTGATTGGGACAGGATGGACTGAGGAAATTGCGCTGCTCCTGGTTTGGTTTCAAGACTGAATTCCCCAGATCAAATTGGCGGAGTCTGGGGGTCTGAGCTGGGAAAGTATATGAGTAAATAGGCAGTAATGAGTTCTTATTTACCCAGCAAGTGGGGGAAATGATGGGACAGTCTTGAGGAAGATTAAGCTGCTTGAGGTTGTTTTAAGCATGTGGAAACTAACAATGAAGACAATAAATATGAATACTTGATTCAAAAATACATATATTATTAAATTAACTAAACACACTTTGAACAAAATTAACATTGCTTTTTATTTAAAGTAAATAAATAATAGTTCACATCAAAAGAAACAACAGTGTTTTAACAAATCGTAGTAAATAATGTGATAACAGAATTGTGAACAGAATAGCTGAAACTTTAACAAAATAAATAACTCGGTTATCTCTAATCATTAACCCATGTTTGTATAATTGAGTTAGCTCCGTGTGTTTCTGCTAGCATACATAACACCTGACGTGGAAACGTGGGGGGGGGCTACAGAGCTACTAGAAAGACAGTCGAACCCGGTGCATTCCTCCGTCTGGATGTGGTGCACTTTTGCTAAATGTTTAGACAAATTGCTTGTGTTACCGCCCTTACATGCTAAACTCTTATTGCACTTTTGGCAACGAGCATTGTCCACCTCGACGGGTAAAGTTTAACCACACCTCGGAGCGCGTTCTCTCCGCCATCTCCGCAGTTGTGTTGCATGCATGTAGCAGCCGCGTGTGTATAAACTGCCCCGCCCCCTCGCACACAGACGGGGGAGAGAAAGATCTCTCTTCTCAATTGGAAAGATCGAAAATACAAAAGATTCTCATCTAATCTACACGATTCACGTAGGTCACCTATTTTGGTTTCAAAACGGCGAATTTCGCCGAAAGGTAAGTGATTTTCATGCTCAGTTGTAGCATTACATTTGTTTGCTTTAGAAGTCAAATATTCAGGTTTTTTTTTTTAACCAGGCACATCACAAAGTGCATTTAACTGAATACACTAATAGCAGTCTTAATAAATGTCCTCACATACAAAATAAAATTGGATACATATGACACATGCACATCAAAAAGTGCATTAACAAACAGTTAAAGAGCTCCAATGTAACAAAAAGAGGTAGTACTATAGATGAGAGTAACACCTACGTCACTTCCGGGAGAAAATTACGGCTCCGCCCACTTTTGGGGGAAAACAAAGCTGTCCGTTGAACGGCGGTTAATACAAATTCTGAAGTTTTTGCCAATCCGATCAGAAATGTAAGAAAACCGGAGATTTTTGGATCTTCAAAGAGCCCGATTATGATGGCCAGACAGGCAAACTTTTACATGTAATCATTGGAAAACGACGAGTTAAATTAAAAGCTGGTTAAATTAAAAGCAGCAGGCGGGGCTGTCATTTCGCCAGCTGTTACTCTCGAGAGCGAGGCGGAAAATAATTGTTTTATGAGGCCAAAAAGCTGCTGTGTCGTTTATTGCTCCTCAAACATTAAAACAAATCCAGAGTTACGTGTTTCTGTACTTCCTCTAAGAAGAAAGGACAGTAACAGAAGATCTCTGTGGCTTCAGGCTCGATCGCCATTCAAATGACAGCCGTTGTTTCCCCCAAAAGTGGGCGGGGCCGTAAAGTCACGTAGATGTTACTCTCATCCAGTAGCGTGGCGTGGGGAAAAAATTAGGGGAAGCCAATAATGCGTCCTTTTTTTTGGGTCAGGGGTGTGGTGGTCAATGTAATAACGTAACCAGATGAGTGATTACAGCACCCGGTATCATTTTACACACATTTGTAGCCTATCATACAGATGCAGGACTTACACACGCCTGTTATCTAACCGACAGGTCCGCACGCACTCTCCAGCCGAAACTCTAATAAGCATTCATTCACAAACTAAATCAGGAGACCTTTAACGTTTTACGTCCGATTCGCTCCTTTCTTCCTCGCTGTACACAGCTCCAGTTTGGGCATTGGCCTGTCATCAGATTTTATTTGTTGTTGCTGCTGTAGCGGAAGTTTAGTACAATTATTTTTGATTAAATACTCCAAATCTCCACCCTCCATAATTGCACTTGCTTCAGTTGCTTGCTATACTTTCTAACGGCGGTGAGAGTGGTGCAGTGACGCTATCTATCTTCTATCGATTAGATTTATGATTAGAAAATTATAAAAGTAGGGTAGACATGTGGATATCCGACTGAACAAAACGTGCATTTATCTAACAGGTTCGTTTTCCACTGACCTTATTTCGAGCTATTTTCCTATGGAGAAATCCCATTGCTTTTTTGTCGAGGGAAGCCGAGCGCAGCTTACTTCCGGGTTTTAGGACGCGTCACTGCAACACTAAGTTGATGCGATTTGATTGGATTGTGAGGCAGCCAGCCGCCTCTGGCTTCCCTTGGCATGGCCCTGACCAATCACAGGTTGGCAGGGGCATCACGTGAGCCTCATCTGATTGGTCAATCCCTCCATTTTTTTTCACCAAGGGAAGCCAATTTCGGCTGGCCTCCTCTCGCAAAAGAGAGTGCAATCTACTGTTTCACCATAACATCTAGAGGGGCGCTGTTTCACTCTTTGTAAAATACTCAACACACTCAACACACATCAAAGAATTTCCGAAACTAAACGAAGTGTTTTTATTTATTTATTAAAATTATAACTACAATCCGAAAAAACAGGGGAAGCCTGGCTTCCCTTGGCCTCCAGGAGAAAACGCCACTGCTCTCATCTATGAAAATCGATAGCCTACTGCTATATTTAACCATATATCGAGCCCGAACGTCGATTTCTAATGGCTTAATGCAATTGTTTGCCTGTCTGGCCATTGGGATCGGGCTCTTTGAAGATCCAAAAATCTCCGGTTTTCTTACATTTCTGATCGGATTGGCAAAAACTTCAGAATTTGTATTGACCGCCGTTCAACTGACAGCATAGTTTTCCCCCGATGTTACTCTCATCTATAGCAATACTATTTTTTCACTTTTCAAGTAATAACAAACAAATCATAGGCTACGTTTTGGTCACATTTGACCCAGACACATTACAAAGTTAATTTAAATGAATACAAAAAGAACTGCCAAACCCTTCAGTGCACAAACCCATAACAAGGGATAATGGTAACTAACATATGAATGAATACTACACTACACGTCTACTATAGTAAACTAGGTGCTTACTATCACCTCATTTGTGATTTGTCATCGCTGACTTTCTCAATGGGAGAAGTGCAATTTTTTGTTTTGAACAAGAGCAGTGATTTTTGGCTCATAGGATGTCAATGCAATCCTAAAACATTGGTGAAGAGTGCTGTCAGTCAGGGAGCAGCGAGTGCTACTTTTTATTGAGTTCATGTGTGAAAAGCTTGATTCACATTTGTATGTTGATCCAAACATACTGAGCACACAGATCGCTACTTTCTGAACGTTAGGGAACTGCTGTTTGTTGACGTCACTCCAAAACTTCGCTGGCCCGTTAGTGCGCTGCTCTTGTGCCATGGTTACGATGAATGCATGTCAATACGTTCCAGTGTACATTTCCCCTCGTTGATGCAGGGGACCACTTCCTTTGCTCTGGTTGATACGTCCCCCTCTATTGCAACAGTGAAGGGATCTCTGGCAAAGCCCATCACCTCTGTGGGCAGAGCAAGTCCATCCAATCGACCGGCAAAGTTCTCTTTCAACCTCACAATGAAATCTGTTATCACATCCGTGATTTGTGCCGGGGATGTGATGTGTTTGGGGAGCGTCGGAAAATGCAGCATCCGACCCGTACTCAAGCCGGTCGCGAAAAGGTCCAGCTTGACTTGGAATGCGCGCATCTGCTCCACAAGATCAATGACCGTTTTGTCTCTGTTTACGCTTCAGGTTTGAGAGAGACATGTTTTAGAGTTGCTATCATATGACCACCGTTACTAGCACCACTAGATGCACTTTCAAAAAACGTGCTGCGTTGTGGTTTCTATGCAACGCGGAGTGTTGCGTTCATGGTCTGTAATAGTGTAGGAATTTGGCTACGGGAGGCTGGGCCACTCGGGAGTTGGTTCTGGGCCGCATCTGGCCCGCGGGCCGCCAGTTGAATAGGCCTGGCTTAGACTTTCTGGTGACGACAGTGTTCCCGCTTCCTCTCCCATAAAGTTGCCCTTCTGCTCTTTTGAAAATTCTGCTTGTGGCGTTGTGCCCGAGCTATCATTAGCATTTGAGTCCCAGCTATGGCTGCGTCCCTCATTCAATTTAGTATGGAAAGCCCAGGGTGCCATAGTTTGCCCGTTTTTCGTTTAAGATGCAGAGAGTAAGGTAAGTACTTTCTATTCCATATAAGCTAATTATCTGGTCTTAACATTTGTGTTCTGACTTGGTCGCTTGATTGTTAGCAGCAGCCGCTTGGCTAACACCTTGCGTATACTATTAAGCTTAATTATTTAACTCAGCCAGTGAGGGCAGTGCTCTCGCTCCCGCTCCCGGTAAACGCATGGTATGGTTGCAGTATCGCTATATCGTTGTATTTACTGCTCCTAGTACTAGACTCCTAGCACTAGGACGATATGCAGAGAACAATCTTCACTGTGTGTGCTCTGCATGTGTGGCCATTAAAGAGGATTTCATCCTCCCTATATTATATTATCTAGTGTGCAGCTGTTGGCTGACACTTTTAGGCACCGGCCACAGTTACTACTGTAACTATGGTTTTAAGCCGTAAGTACTGGCCATAGTTACTACTGTAACTACGGTTCCAAGCCGTGTAAGTACTGGCCATAGTTACGACTGTAACTACGGTTCTAAGCCGTGTAAGTACTGGCCATAGTTACTACTGTAACTACGGTTATATGCCGTGTGAGCACTGGCCATGGTTACTGCTGTAACTACGGCTCTGTGCTGTTCTCTTCTTTAGAAGCTAGTTGTCTGGTCTTAAACATGTGTGTTATTTGACTTGATCTCGCTTGATCGTTAGCAGCAGCAGCTCGGCTAACGTCTTGCGTGTACTGTTAAGCTTCTTTATTTTACCCAGCTAGGCTCCCGCTCCCTCTGCCGGTAATGCGGATGTAGCTACATCCCTTTTTCGCTATTGCCGGCGTACTGTTGTTGCATTTCGCCGTTGAATGGGAAATGCAGCATTAATACGTGGGCGCGCGGCCCTCGTGAGAGTGGCCGCGGGGCATTCAGGGACCTCCGCAGGAGAACGGTGGTTTACGGCTGTAAACTCTAGTTCTAGAGTGGTGTGTGTGTGTGGGAAAAATGCATTCGGTAAAAACGATTGTTTTTTTCCAGAGTAAAGAGTTATATCTTTCCACAATTCCACTTTTCCCCATAATGTTCGTTTCAAAGAGACGGCATTGTGACGGCGCGCGCGGCCCTTCCCCCGAGGACGAGCCGCGCGGTGCGTTCAGGGTCCTCAATAAATAATCGGCCCTTCCTGTGTCGACCCTCCAGGGGCAAAATCTTCCCTTCGCGGAGAGTTTTGCGGCGGAACGGGTCACCAGAGAGTATAATGCAGCAGATCACTACGTTTTCTAATAAAAATGAGGTGATCTGTATCCAAATATACACGCTTCAGTCGCCTGGAGGAGGAGAGGATGCAGCTTAGCCGGATGCTAATGCTGGCTCCTCCTCAGGTTTCATCACGCGCTCCTCACGCTTCTATGCAGGTGAGGGAGCGTAGTGCAACGGTGAAGCGGAGGGAGAGGCGCCGGCAGGGGAGTTCCATGGCTGCGGCGCCTTCCACCTCTACGACCCGTCCCGAGGTACCGGAATACCGGCAGCCGCGGGGAGGGGCTGCCCGACCTCGGCATGCTCCGCAACAGCAAAGAGCAGCCGGGTGGGGTGCGCCGTCGGCCCGAAGCTGACGGGCGGAGGGAGGTAGCGCCTCGGCGGGGAGAGATGATCTCTTCACCGGGGACGCTAGGGC
>CALSBZ010046616.1:137629-155469 GCA_943591055.1 Gobionotothen gibberifrons
CTCTGGTCGCTACAATGAGGAAAATAAATTACGGGCCAAAAGTTGTATTTACAAGTATTAAAAGTAAGCAGAGACCTGTCTGTCCGCTGCATCTACGCACACACTGTACCACACACACCTACAGCTCCTAAAGCATAATCA
This sequence comes from Gobionotothen gibberifrons, assembly GCA_943591055.1. Classification (NCBI taxonomy): domain Eukaryota; kingdom Metazoa; phylum Chordata; class Actinopteri; order Perciformes; family Nototheniidae; genus Gobionotothen; species Gobionotothen gibberifrons. The sequence goes on from CALSBZ010046616.1 coordinate 137,771, forward strand.
GGCTACAGCCGTTGTGTATTTTATTATGTGAAGCACTAAATGGTTTTAGAAAAATATCGACTCTTTGCTTGAAGATATCTACTAAAAACTACAGCAAATAAAGAGAGTAGGCCTGTTACACTGAGTGATATATATTTTACACACTGCTCTGCTCTGCACGGACCTCACAGCTGTTCTCACTGTAAACATCGCGACGCATGCAGAGCTGTGATTGGCTGAGATAAGTCCGGCCGTGCGTCACGACTCTCTGTTGCCGGAAATGCATCCACGAAGGAGCCGTGGAGGACTGTGGAGGACCCATCAGTGTATCCTCGGTTATAGCTCCTCCAGAGAGCCTCCTCGACGCTCGATCCTCGGTGCTCGAAGTGCATTTAGAGAAATGAGATGTCCTTCAACATGGCGCGCTGAAATTCACTTCCGGGTCACTATCGGAGGACCGAGGAGTCGAGGAGTCGAGGAGGGGGATTTGATGAAATGAGAAAGGCCCTATGTGTCTTTCTGTCAGGCCTAAAGTGTTTGGGATGATCTAAGAGAGAGTGCATGGACCTTTTACTGTACTCTGTTTATAAATACCAAAAGTAGATTTGGAAATAAGCTTACATTATTATGTATGCACATTTATTTTGTTGTTGTCTTGTTGTCTTACCACAACCAGTGTATGCCAATAACACTTTGAAACTTATTCTCTCACACGGCTGTAAATAACTGTTTTCTGATGTTCTAAGTTGTTGCTGTGGTACATGTGAGCTTCCTGAATAATAAAGGGTTCAGAGCACGCAGCCTCTGTCCGACTTCCTCTCACATGCAGAGCTGTGCCAGCAGAGGGCAGCAGAGACACACCGCGTTTTCCTTCTTCCAGGTCCCTGTCTCAAAGTCAATGATTTGTTTTAATTAATTTTGGTTGGATTCCTGAAATAAGGTATGTGGTTTAATTTGAGTTCTACGACATCAAATATGTCAATAAATACCCCACTGATCCAAGATTCAAAGGTTCAAAGGCTTGTTGTCATATGCACAGTAGCTACAGTGTAGGTACAGTATGGCAATGGAAATCTGCAGTCCCTTCAACATAGGACATAAGAAATAAATATAAGACATAAAACAATACAAATAGTGCAAAAAGAAGCACAACAGAAATAAAATGTTGCAAGAGGCCAATGTGCAAGCAATGCAGGAGAAGTGAACTATACATGTACAAATGGAATAAGATAAGCTAAAAACTGAAATAAACTCAAATTAAATACTGTACATTACAAGAATAAAATACTGCGTATTTTAGTAATGAATAAATATGTAAACCGCAAACAGAAGGATGCTTAACCCTCCGGTGTCATTCAAATGCACTACCCTAGTCATTCGGGACAAAAATGTCCATGCCAAAAACTTTGATAAAAACATTATATGCAAATGTTTTTTGACCACTTTTTTGGGTTCAATCTTTAAAGCAACTTCAGCCCTGATCAAAAATACCAAATATTTAATCATTTTCAGGATTTTAACCCTTTAAATGCCATTTTGAATACATGAAATCACTGTTGTTTTTCATGATAAAAACAAAGAGAATTAGTTATTTTCTTTATAATACATATCTGGGGACTGGCTTTTCTTTTTTGATCACAGTCTTGGATATGTCAAAGATTAGCAACAACATGGTGTGACAACCCTGTGGTTGTCCACCATGTGGTGCTGTGGTAACCTGGGTTTTCCTTGTAATCAGCAGTGATGAGACCCACCTGTGGCACCTGGTTCCACTATTTAAGAGGGCTGCAGAACAGGCTCTCGCTCTCTCTCAGCTGCCCTGCTCGGTGCACCAGGACACCGCTCATGTGTTTGTTTTATTGTTGGTTGTAACCACTGTGTTGGTAAATAAATACTTGTTTTGGGCAACTCCTGTGTGGAACTGTTGTCCTTATGTTGCAAGCAGAGCCAGCTTGTAATTTTGGTGCATTATTAGTTTTGGCACAGAGTCAGATTCCAAATAAACTACCCTAATTAGTCATTCGGGACAAAAATGTCCACTTCCAAAAACTCCTATAAAATGATAACAGATTAACATTGTTCAATTTGTTTTGGGGTTAAATCTTTCAATCAACTTCATTCACTCATACATATTAAACCTCCTTATACCTTGTATGTGTGTGAGTGATTGTGTGTGAGAATGAGACAGGAGTAAGTGTGCTCTCATGGCATTTTGTTTTTCATTTGTGCTGTTTCATGTGTCTCTGAGGTAAACAGATGTATGATCTTGACCCAGCTTGACCTTGATGTTTTTCGAATTGTTTGGAACTTCAAAGTCCTTTGATAATGTCTCTTTAGCAAACAGACATACACAGCCATACATGCACTCCATGCAAAGCCAAAGCTACGAATATGTGTAGTTTGGCTGGCTGGTCATTTAATTCCTGTGATACACAACAAGCAGGTAAGATGAAGAGGCGCTTCTCTGTGGGACAAGAGGTATCTGCTCATGCAGCCTGTAACTTCAGCTGCAGGACTCATCCTCTGAAATGGAAACACCCTGAGAAGGAGAATCTGATGTGGACTTTGTGGTGGAGTCTGATCCTTCTTCGTCTGACCCTTCCCCTGAAAGTGGAGAGGACACAGAGGATCCCATCCTGTAGCTGCGGAACATTCCTCTGCACTATCCTATCCGATGTTTGCTCAAACATCTGTCACATCCACATCACTCCAGTTTGCCACCGAACGTCCCCCCTGCAAGTTTGTCATGTCGACAATACTGCTGATGATCTCAGGGGTAAAGAATAAATCAAAGAAGGTTACCACGCCATGAATTCTTATTTATGCCTCGTGTTATGGTATAACGCGTGGGCCCTGAAACCAAACCTCTGGGTCCTTTCTCAGCTGGAATGTAGCGCAGCGTCTCCTCATGAGAGGAAATCAGATTTGACCCTTTTTGTATGTCCACTATACTCCGGATAGTAGTAGATAGCAGTGAATAATAGACCCATTTGAAAAATTGAAATTGGAATTCCAAAATATATCAAGAAAATAGCCTTGTTACAAAAAATGATGCCATTTGCAGTAACACAACCAAAGTTATTAGATTAGATTAGAATCTTTAATGACCACACAGCCAGGCTGGTGGAATTCGTGTTCAGTGCAGATTATTTCAGCTTGTTCCATACAATTCAACATACAATAAAAAGTACAACACACAGCACAGGGCAAAGACATACATCATGACATATATAGTATACATAAAGTTCAAGGTGTGATGGATTGTGATTGTTCATTGGGGTTATTTAGAGTCCATTTAGGCCCATTCCCAAACCACTCCCTCGACCCTACCCCTCTGTGACGGAGTGAACTCCGTCTGTAGCCACACTCGCAGCTCAACGAGGCTCCCTCCTGTCAGATGGAGGGAGTAAATACAGCAGCAAGCTTTGGGACGGCCTCCCCTCTCTCCGGCAGAAACAGGAAATGCCGTAACTGTATGTAACAACGGTTTCAAATCAGCATCTCTTAGACAAAAAGTTAAAATTAATAACTCAAATAAAACTCCAAACATCTTTCATTGTGCTACTTTTTTGTAAAGCTCTTTTAGTTTTAACCCTGATGTTTATAAGCTTCTTAGTTTTTGCAACAGTATGTAAATATACACAATTTTATAATAAAATGCACACATTTACCTTTTTCTAGACTAAACACAGGTGTGATCCTAAGTTAAAACATATGAGGTTATCATGAGGTTGTTAACATCGCAGTTTATCAGTGGATGTTTGCTGGAACTACTTGTTAACAGCTTGTTTCCTGACGGACACACACAGCGTGACTCCGGTCAGGTAGAGACCGGTCTCAAGTCAGCACCGCTGCAGACTCGCTGTTTGAGGGCTTGATGGCCCACTCCCCCTCCACACCGAGCCACACTCGTTGCTTTGGAACAGCCCTCAATATGGCGGAACCTCCGCGTGAACGAGCAAACGGAGGGGTAGGGTGTAGGGGTAGGGTGTAGGGGTAGGGTGTAGGGGTAGGGTGTAGGGGGCGGTTTGGGAATGGGCCTTCGTGTCCGTATTGCAAAGGGGAAGTAGCTGTTTTTGAAGCGGGTGGTTTTGGTGGACAGTGACCTGTAGCGTCTCCCTGAGGGCAGAAGTTGGAAGATATGGTGAGCTGGGTGGGAGGGGTCAGAAATGATTTTATTTGCCCTTGTGACAGTTTGTTGGTGGTGAAGTGGTTCGAGTGATGGACTGCAGGTGATTTTTGATGCTTTATTGATGATACGTTCAGAGGGTGTCTGAAGTGCTGTACCAGACTGTGATGGATGATGTGAGGATGCTTTGGATGATGGCTGTGTAGAACTGGATTAGGAGATGTTTCCTCACTCTGTATTTCTTGAGCTGCCGCAGAAAGAATAGCCTTTGGTTGGCTTTTTTGTAGATGTGGTCTGTGTTGGTCTTCCATTTGAGGTTATTACTTATGTGTGTGCCAAGAAATTTGAGTGAATCTGTGGTGGAAATGAGTTTGCCGGAGATAGATAGAGGTGATTTGGGCTGTGGCTTTCGCCTGAAGTCGATGATTATTTCTTGGGTTTTTGCTGTAGGAGGTTGTTTTCTGAGCACCAGGTGACTGCTTGATGGATCTGAGTGAGGTATTGTGTTTCATTATTATTTGAGATGAGTCCTGTTATTGTTGTGTCATCTGCATATTTATATATGTTGACTGTGGGGTGCTGAGATGTGAGTTGGTTTGTGTAGAGTGAGAATAACCAGGGGGATAGGACACAGCCTTGTGGAGCTCCTGTACTGAGGTGCAGAGGGAGAGATGTGGAGTTGTTTATTTTGACCCGTTGTTGTCTGTTCCAGAGGAAGCTGTGGATCCAGTGACAGATGCAGGGGTCAGTGTTCATGTCCATTAGTTTATTGAAGAGTTTTTCCGGGTCGATGGTGTTGAAAGCGGAGCTGAAGTCCAGGAACAAGATGCCACAAGATTGCCCAATGAAACTTGAAACGGCTTGTTGGAGCTCCGGCCCCCCCCCCCCTCCCTGTGAGCCCAGTGTCCTCTGATTGGTCAGCTCGCCAACTCTGTTCTGATGAGTCCACCACCGTTACAGCGAAACATCAGTGATTATGTGTTACCATGGCGTTTGATAGCAACAAGGAAATGACACCAGTAATGACAAACAGATGAGAATGCTGCGTGGGGTCTGGGTGCCGTTTTGGGGGGACGTTGCGCGGCTTGCTGCTGCGAGGAGTGGACAGTGTGAGCTGGCTTACTGGTGTGGTTTACTGGTTGCTGCGTGGGGTCGGCGAGACACCGCGAAACCCAGACCGAAACCAGCCTGAGCACACACACACATACATGTGTTCCATTTTAGGGTTGGTCCCAATGAGCAGGGGCCAGCCTCCAGTGTGTGGTAGATTACTTTAAATGGTCGCTAACACTAGAAAACCCTGTATGTTTCCAAACCCAGAGACATTTGTAATTGAATGAAGAGATCTTGGTGGTTTTTAACTCTACATTATAATCGGTTGAATGGTTTTAATCATGGGGCATGGATCTGAATTTATCAGAGACACAAGCTGAGCAACCTTTAGCCGTTTTTTGAACTTCAGAACCTTCTGCTTCTGTCTATAATAAAATGATACACTTTATGTACACAGCTGAGCTACACGCATTACAATGGGCCAAAACACTTCCATTAGAAGAAACAATGCAAATGCACTTGTCCATGATATAATATTTCTTAATTTGCATGTGTTCTGGTGTTTTTGTGTTTGCATCGTTTCGGAAACTGCAGCCGTTTCTGCAAATGGAAGTGTTTTGGGCAGTAAGTCCTGCAACTGGTGGACACTGACCCAGATTCTTCTCCTGCTCTCCTCTTTGTCTCAAACAATTCATTGTCCTCCAAGCCTCCTTTTTCTGAAAGTATAATGAGGTAGCCAGGCCTTATAATTGGCTTAATTATTAGTCATTAGTTCCATCATATGATAATTAGCTCATATGTAAATTGCGGGCCAGACGAATCCCAGTGCCCGTCTCTGAGTAATTAGTGTGTGGTTCCTCTGCATCCTGCGGAACATGGGTAGTGTGAGAGCTCAACAGAGGGAGGGACTGGAGACTAATTAGAAATATCTCACATGAAGCATTTCTACATTAATTACAACATTTTCTGTGTCCCAATACTTTCCTTTCTTCTCCTAACAACTGGGCTGCGTCAGAGGAGGACACCACAAACCAACAAGGAGCTGCTGCTTAATCACACATCAGATCCTGATTTGCATTTCTAATTGTAATTAATTAGGATTGTTCAAAGTGTGTGTGTGTGTGTGTGTGTGTGTGTGTGTGTGTGTGTGTGTGGTCTTTGTTATCCGATGATGTCATTATCACAGCACAGGGCAGCAGCATGTGGGCACTTCCTGTCCTCTGTGACTGTGACTTTGGCCCAATCCCAAACCACGCCCTACACCCTACCCCTACACACTACCCCTCCGTGACGAAGTGGCACTCGCAGCTCAACGAGGCTCCCTCCTGTCAGATGGAGGGAGTAAATACAGCAGCAAGCTTTGGGACGGCCTCCCCTCTCTCCGGCAGAAACAGGAAATGCCGTAACTGTATGTAACAACGGTTTCAAATCAGCATCTCTTAGACAAAAAGTTTAAATTAATAACTCAAATAAAACTCCAAACATCTTTAAAGGAGGGGTAGGTAAGTTTGAGAAACCGGCTCGAGTGCACAAAAATTCCAAAGTACACAACCGAAAAGAATCCGCCCCTTCCTTCAGACTTCCTACAGAGCACCTCCTCCAACACACATGAACGCGCACATGACCTCAGTGAAGACTTGAAAACATCATGGCTCAATCAGATGTAAGAAAACAACACCCAAGATCATGATAATGAATGTAAAACAAATGTATAACAAAGTTATTGTCAGTGCTTATATTTTTGAAGCTAGCATGTTTGTTTTGTGAAAATGTATTAAAAATGTTACGTCTGACTGACGAGAGCAGGCTGCGGTAACGTTACATATCAGCTCGGTGTGCTCCGTAAATAATCGCCATCGTTGAAAAGCAACTCCGATATTGACTCTGGTTTGACTTCTCCTAGTTTCCACTTTCTTTTTCTTCATAATTTGCTCCATTCCAGTTTTTCTTTTGCGACCGGTAGACGATGTTGAAGCAAACTCTGCCATGGTGAAAGTGTCCTGCAGCGGCTGCTGCTGGCGACTGAGCAACAGCTGCCCGGAGACGGGAAACACGCCCAATGACGGCACGCGCAATGACTGCATGAGTGTGTGTGTGTGTGTGTGCACGAGATTGAAGGCTGACAGACAGGTCGGCCAACCAGTTATTTTAGCCGGCCCGGGTAAAATAATTGGTCGTAGTTTTTACAGTACTACGGCTTCCACAGATGACATTTTTGTATGGATTTTTTTCAAAGCACTTAGAATGTTCATTGCTATCAGGATATTAAGAGCATTCCATGGAATATAACAAAAAGTGTATCTCGAGCCGGTTTCTCAAACTTACCTACTACTGCTCCTTTAACTGTGTTACTTTTTTGTAAAGCTCTTTTAGTTTTAAACCTGATGTTTATAAGCTTCTTAGTTTTTGCAACAGTCTGTAAATATACACAACTTTATAATAAAATGCACACATTTACCTTTTTTTCTAGACTAAAGTTAAAACATATGAGGTTATCATGAGGTTGTTAACATCGCAGTTTATCAGTGGATGTTTGCTGGAACTACTTGTTAACAGCTTGTTTCCTGACGGACACACACAGCGTGACTCCGGTCAGGTAGAGACCGGTCTCAAGTCAGCACCGCTGCAGACTCGCTGTTTGAGGGCTTGATAGCCCACTCCCCCTCCACACCCCCTCCACACCGCTCCACACTCGTTGCTTTGGAACAGCACTTAATGTGGCGGACCCTCCCCGCGAACGGAGAGGTAGGGTGTAGGGCGTGGTTTGGGATTGGGCCTTCCTGTCCTCTGTGACTGTGACTTCCTGTCCTCTGTGACTGTGACTTCCTGTCCTCTGACTGTGACTTCGGCTCAATTCCAAACCACCCCCTACACACTACCCAGGATCCTTCCTTGACATTGAGAAACACTCAGGGTGTTTCTCAATCTCGAGTAAAGCTGCTCCAGATGCACTATATCAAGCATACTACGTCATCGAGTGCCGCCGAAGAACTGTTCCAATATCCAGCATACTTGGAATTCTACCGAGCCCGGCGTAGACTCTGCAGTCTTAAAATCCCCACAATGCTTTGCGCACGGACCAATTTCCCCAAATCTGTGGCAGAAAATGTAAGGCGGGGCCTCTCATATGACGCACACCTGCACACCTGCTCGCCTGTTTCACTCTTCATTTTCCGAGGCTAGGAAGTATTCTTGCCTCGCTTCTGAAGCAAGACGCTCGGAAGACATGTGCTACCAAGCAAGCGTACTCGAGATAGAGAAACACCCCCTGTGACTTCCTTTCCTCTGTGACTGTGACTTCCTTTCCTCTGTGACTGTGACTTCCTGTCCTCTCTGACTGTGACTTCTCAACGTTATTTTTGACCTTATTCAGTGCATTTTCAAATTCCTTTTCTGTGATGGGAGAAGTTCATTCTTCATTTTGAAATGTCTCCGTCCAGCGATCCATATCGTTTTTTGTATTCTCTTTTCTTTCTTGTGTCGCTTGTGAATACAGCGTCCTGTAATATGTTTGGAATGCAGCGTTTATATCTTCTACTGTTGCATATTTCCCCTGTATTAGGATCTATTACTTTATTGTGGTAAAGCAGTGGCGGTTCTAGACCAATTTGACTGGGGGGGCCAGGCTGGGGCCAGTTATTTTCTGAGGGAGGCACAATAAATGCGGGACGAAAAAGACAAAGACAGTATGAAGTAATTGCGCATAAGAAAACAATGCAATACAGTTATTGGTATTTGTTTCAGTACACTTATTTATTTCAGATACTTATAGTTACAGTTGTTACGCTCTAATGCAGGTGTCTCCAACCTTTTTTAGGATGAGAGCTACTTTAAAAAAATAAAACAAGTAGTGAGCTACTTTTACTTCTCTTTCTTTGTTTTTTGCAGTGTATATATTTAGCACATTTTAACATTATACTTTGTGTGCTGTTTGGGTCATGTGGGACCCGTTTTCAGTGTTTACTAAAAGAAAATATATGCATTTTAATTATTTTAAACCTGCTTTATTTTGGGGTGGACCTCACATCCTCTAGGGGGGTCCGGGGGCATGCATGAAGTTAAAAGCATCAATCTGGTGCACTTTGAGCACAACATGAATTTACAGTATGGATACAGCTCTCAACATGAAAGGGAGCTGTATACTTTTCAATAATCCAAACATCTTTAGAATATGATCACAATCAATAACAAATCATTTAAAATTGTGTATTCTTATCTTATGTTACCTAGTTAGCATTTTTTCTTTCTATTTATGCATATTTTACTAATCACTCCCCTTTTAAATACAATATAGTACATATTGGACTGATTTCTTACTTTATTTGTTACAACTATATTAAATAGATAAAGGTGTGCTCTCTCTCTCTGTCTCTCTCTCGCTGTGTGCTCCTCCGTGGCGATGACGGCTTGCGTTAAAAAAATAAAATAAACATATTTGTAAAGTGGGGGGACACAAACAGGATTTCGAAAAGTGGGGGGGACTGTCCCCATGGAAATTACGCTATGCGTGTGTGTGCGTCAAGTGCAATAAATATGCAAGTTGCAACACACACACAGTAAAGCTCTGCCCCTCATGTGTTGTACAGTATAGGCTGGCATGACTAGGCAGTGTTCAATGGGGCTGATGTGTTGTGTAGATTCTGCCAGAAGGAAAGGTTAAACTCCTTATGAAGCGGTGAGGTGCCGCTCCACATTGCTTTTCTTCCAGACTGCAACGCTGGTCCCGCAAATCAAGCAAGAACGTGATTGGTCGATATTCATTGTGGGGGGTGGGGGGAGGAGCCGGGTGTTAGATAGATATAGAGTTGTAGTAAGTAGATAGAGTTCGCTATGATTGAGGTTTCGTTTATGCATAGGGTAGATTCTTTTAATTACATTTCCTTTTTTTTTGGTGTATTTTTTACATTTTGGATTTGCTTGGCGAGCTACTTATTGAGGGCTTGCGAGCTACCGGTATCGCGATCGACGTGTTGGAGACCCCTAACGGTTTCAACATAAACTGTACCGAAAATAAATACCTCACGATGTCTATCTAATTATGAACTTACTTTACTTTCACGGAACGCATTTTTGGTGATAACAAACAAATGTAACAAAGTAACATATTTACCAACACATGTTCTACGCCACTACATACTTACATTTAAATGTGTGCTGCGTCGGTTCAGCCATTCTCCGCAAGCATAGCCGCGGGAAGTCATTTTGCTCAGGGGGTGCTGCCAAAAGTGGGAGAAGGGTCCAGCTGCGGCTGCGGACAGTACACGACACTACACGACACGCCCCCTACACGACACGCCCACCTGACACGTCACTACGGTGGCTGAGAGACATTACCAGACCACATGTTGAAAAAAAGAGACATGGCAGACGCCATTTAGTAAAATGCTAATTGACTAATTCACCTTTGTTTTCATTCCAATGAGCCAAGGGGAAAAACGCCATTTTGTAAATGCTAATTATACCTTTGTTATACTAAGCTGGCTTGTTTCACTCCAAATGAGAAATTGTTCTGACTTCCAATTACTGAAGAACAATTCATACTTCTTGTCACAGTTGGATCTTGGAAATAGTACAGTTTGTTAAAACAGATTATTGATTCCGTTGAGAGTTGAGTATTTGTAGTGAAGGAATATTGTGGAGTCTCAAATCTCATTTTTGAATTGATCAATGCTGGCAAACGTGTTTTGGCGTGTTTTTTGCAGTGTTCTTGTTGGCAGATGTGTTTTGGCGAGTTTTGTGCTCTATTGTTTAACCATATTGAAATTCTTTTCCCATTCTTAAGATACTTTTTAAGGAAAATAGCCATCTTGTAAAAAGAGGTTATTCTACAACAGCTCCACCTAGTGGTTTAAGCTGGAGATTGAACCAATAGGGAAACAGAGTATCAATAATAAACATCAGCAGTAATATCCTGGAGTCTAATCTTGAGTGTTATTAAAAGAATACATGTGGTTTCTATTTTTAAGATAAAAGAGAAAAAAGAGAAATCCCAGATTTAAAGTGAAGTTCTGATGACGTAGGATATTTTTATAAGGAATACACGGGTACTAGTCGGAGGATTAGTGCTGCATCGTTGATAACTTAATAATTCTATCCTAGTATTGAAGAAACATGTCACCTAATGACACCAGATTGAAACCTGTCACAGTGACAGGCTCAACTGCAATTGCTAAAGAGAGCATACGATTAGAAGAAAGCACAGAAGAAAGACGACGAAAAAGAGAAACACAAGAGACAGAAATGGTAGCATTACAAATGAGACTCTTGAAGATACAAATAGCTGAGAAAGATACCGAAGCTAATAAAAGAAAGAAAGCGACAAGGCAAATGGCAGCTGCATCAAAGATGGCCAAAGAACCAGAGAATGCAGTCCAGACACTTCCAACAGTTCAAGCTCTGGAAGTGCCAGAAAATCGGATACAGAATCAACAAAGGAAGAGGAGGAGGTGTCCAGAATGGTGGTTGCTTCAGATGTGGACAGATGGCACATTGGTCCAATGAATGTCCGCTAAACCAATTACAGCAACCAAAAGCACCACAATACTTTCCTACACCATTTCAGAAGCCTCAGAGACAACAGTATAATCCCAAATTTCAGACGCAACAAACCCCTGTGTATGTCCCCACCCAATCAAAGCCACCAACACCCGTGTACAAAGATGTACAATTTCAGCACCGCGGAGGACACAGTGGTGGCAGAGGTTTCCAGGGACAACCAAGAGGAGGAATGGCGCCAAACATGAACCAGATGGTGCCAAACAGGGACCAAATACCCCAGACAGCCTGCCAACCAAAACGATGAGGGAGCTCAGAGGGCCAGACCACCAGGTGATGCATCTTCAGCCCAGGAGGGTATCTTTTAAATCCAGCTACATTAAGCCAAATCTGAGACCACAGGAAGGAGAAGTAGAATGTTATTAGAACATTTTTATTAGAGTAGCATATTGCATTTAAGATTAAAACATGAATAGATGAGTAAAGATTAAAATATAATAGAACATTAAGCAGACTATTTTTGTAATTATGAGAAGGATAGAGATTACGAGTGATGTTGTTCCCCCACACAGAGAACTATTGAGTCCACACAGCTAGTGAGGTCAAGACGATGGATTTCCACCCACAATATGAAGACGGGAGATCCTTACCAAGTCCTCCTGTTTACACCGACTGCAGTTCAAGGGACAGCGATACACCTGACGAGAAGCTGTTGAGACCTGAAAACAGAAACTCGATTCTGCTGTGGTGAAGTCTGGCTACAAAGGGAGGTGTTCCGATAGGGTCGCTTGTCTCAAACCAGTGAAGAAGCCAACAAGAACCCAGCAGAACTAGAGAGTGACTGTTAGAGGGAGATGAGAGTCGGAGCGGCAAAGACTGGCACAACCAACCAGCCAGTACATAGATAGACCCCGTCAGAAGACCGGGGCTGTGTTTAAAGGGGAACTTCATTTATTGTTAGTGGAAGTCTAGTTTTTTAGAAAAATTATGTGATTTATGGAGTCAGATTACATTTTCACAGAGACAACATTTTATAATAGGTCTGAAGTATCTGTTTTAAAGCATGAGCTGTAAACTAAATAGAATAACACTGGTTGAGAGCTGAGATGAAGGAGTTCTAGGGTTGGAGTTGGAAACGCTAGTTCCTTCAAGGTTGCCAGGTGAGGAGGTTATAATCAAGATGATTCACCCCCCATATATGCAGTTTTTATATCAAATGATGAGATGGGTTTAAGTGATCAGGATATGTAAGTGATGGGGATTTACAGATTAGGTGAATCACCAAATTCACTGGATCCATGTTTTAGACTGTACCATAACACCCCTGATAAGTTATAAACAACCGATCGGTGACCTGAGCAAAATTATTGAAAATGATTACAGTAGAAACAGGCTGCCAACCCACAAGTACAGCTTTGTACGCACAAACTCTATGAATAAGATTCCCCAGCAGATTGTGGAGACATTGCACAGATATGTCCAAAACAGAAGTTACATAAGTTCTAAATAACAGTGAGATTTAAAATAATAGAGAAAAATGAGAAGACGTTCTTTTATAGTGTCTGAAATATGAGGTGCTCGAAGAATGTAGGTATTTCAGTTTATAGAAGAAAATGGGTTCCTAAAAGAGTATTTGGGGTAAACATGTTACAGTGGTTGAAAACAGTGTTTTGGGGATAAGGTAAAATTATTGGGTTTAGAGGGCGTTTAACATAAAAAACAGATAGTATGATGAATAGAGTGGAAGGGATTGGATTTGTTTTTCCTCAGTGTGTTGGAATTATCTATAGATGATGCCTCCCGAGATCTCTCTCTCTCTCTCTCTCTCTCTCTCTGCCTGAAAGACTGCTACGACCACTCCAGCAGACAAATGACCTCACCACAAGAGACTCCTCCTCCTCCATCCAGCAGTCAGAGAACTCGAGCTGAATCATCTTCACCTGAGGCATCCAAGACCAAGACAGCATGCTGAAAGAGGTATAATCTCATCGGTCCCTCAAGACAGGACATGAAGTTGCAAGCTGAGCTACGAGACTTTGCAGAAGACATGAGAGCAGAATACGCCCTCCATCCAACAGCGAAGAGACTGTACAGGCAAAGCAGTTGTGCCACTGAAGAGAGTTGCAGCGGAAGGATCCAAGAAGCAGGAGGAGAAGAGGGGGGCCGGCAGAACGTGAGGGGGTCGTGGTGTGACGACCAGAGGGGGAGAGAAGGAGACCGGGAGTGAGTTTTACACATAAACACATTTATCAAATGAGAGAATGATCCTAAGACACACTGAGGGTGGAACATATTCAATCTTTTCATAATATAAACAAATTATTCTTTTAGAGATTCTTATTCATGTGTGAATTTGGGGAAGATTTAATTTGTTACAATATAGATTTAAACCACTATGGATAATGTTAAAGGTAGAACTCCAACCAAGCCAGAGATGGTATTCCAACCATATTGTTTTCACCATTGTAGCATAGTTATTACCAGAGAAGTAACATTTGTTTGTCGTTCAAGATGTAGAGTTTTAAAAAGACAAGTGCTACCACCTTTTAGAGGTCATCCATTAAACTAGATGACCTGACATTTAGAGATGTTATTTAAAGTGGAGACATGTCTGCCATGAGAAAGATTCCTAAATTAAACTGCAAACAAGCCCAATGACTTCTGTTTTTAGGATCCTTGATAACCAAGGGAGTAATTATCACATGCTCGGGCACCCAAAGTTGCACACACTGTTAAAGGGATTTAGTATAGTTCTTTAAGTAGATCAGAACTGAAGAGTAATTAGTATGATGAGTAGTGATATTACACTGGTGTTCATACCATCAGGGACTTTATCACTGCATTAGCACAGACCACCAAAGGTACTGAAATAGGAACTTTCAAATGATGAAATTCTGCAACTGTTGTAACTGACCAAAATCTTCTCCCAGAAATGACTGTCTGGAAAGCCAGAGTAGATGTTTGGTGATATGGAGGACAAATTGATCACGACGGCCTCTTCTAGAGAACATATTACTTTCACCTTAAAAGGTATGATAAAAAGGAGGGTACATTTCTCAAGAGATAACAGTTACAAATGCTAGCAGAATAAGACAACCTACCCCCAGAAACAGAGATGGATGTAGATGATGAGATTGTCCAAATTATGTGAAAAGCGAACAAGCCAAAATGCTAAGAGAGTGAATCCATTTCAAATTACTTTACACTATTCCAAGATAGTTAATTTGTATTCTGTATTCTTGTATACTATTTCAAGATAGTACATTTTGTGTTTTATATTACTTTGCACTATTCAGAAATACTCTGTTCCTGTGACACTTTGTAAAAACAAGTGCTTTAACACTGAGCGTGATATGTGAATGCTTTCTGTCAAAGGAGGGAGAAAGAAATGTTCCAAATACCAAGCCATGCTGCTATTTTTAAGAAAGATATTGAATGATTAATACTAGAAGTTATGCACAAGGAAAAACTTCTATGTTAAAGCATAAAGTATTTTTATAAAATTGAGGTTATTGAACCATTCCATTTTTGACTGTATGTTTTTATATGAGTTTTGTACTAAGTTCAGATGAAGAACTCATTGATTTCAGTATTTTGTACACACTTTTAAAGTGTGTAAGGAGGGACTGTTGGTAATTAAATCAATGTTGTAATGGCATAATTTAGCTTAAATGTTGATTTTATTGAAAAAAGAATTATTCACGCAAAATGTATGTTAAGCTTTTATTTTGAAAATTACGCTTTAATAACGAATAAGCTAATAAGTCCTCGCGTAAAATGTCTGAAGTTAAGCTTTTATACTGAAAATCCTTCATCTCCGGTTAGCATGTAGCATGTGGCTAATATTCGTTTTCTTGTAGAAGTGAATTGAGAAGCGAAATGACACGGAGTGTTCCACACCGAAACCTACTGATGTAAAGGCTACAACTATAGATGACGAGATATTATTATTTCTGAATATTAAATGAAGGTACAGTTTATTTAATACGTTGTTTACAGACGTAGGAAGTACATCCGGAACTACCGGAAATGAGAACTAAGCCGTGAAGTATTTTTAAAGTATGAAGTACAGCTGTAAAATTGCAATAAATGAAAAGTGATGAAAGAGAATATATGGAGAACAGACGTGTTTAGTTATATATTGAATGTACGATGTCTGAATCCTCTGTTTGTGCAACAACGAACTGACATCTCAGAAGGAAAAAACCCCTGTAGCGCAAACCTGCGGATGAGGAGGAATCCCCAGGGCCTATTTAACAGCTGAAAATGTGTTTCTCTGCTCCTTCTTCACCCCTGAACCCTTGCTTAAATTGCTACAATAACATTTGCAATTCGTTTTTAATCTGCCATGTACGGTCTCTCAGCCACCGTCGTGTCAGGTGGGCGTGTCGTGTAGAGTCGTCAATTCGCTTTTAATCTCTCAGCCACCGTAGTGTCGTGTCAGGTGGGCGTGTCGTGTAGGGGGCGTGTCGTGTAGTGCCGTGTACTTTCCGCGGCCGCAGCTGGACCATATTGAAAAGTGGGGAGGGGGGCCCGGCTGTCAGCGATACGAGTCGCATAAATTGTTAGGCGAGACACGGCAGGCCAAAACATAGTTTTTCATGCACTGGTCAATTTTGAGATGTTGTGCTATTTTGATTCCATAACATGTTTTCTTTCAGGCTTTTGGAAGGAAAACGTACAAAATACACATTTAAGTGTTTATTTTACTATAGTTTGTCTATTTGCGTCGGTATATTTCTCCTAAATTCACCAAAAGTTAGCATTCTAACGTAACATAAAGTACCGCGACCGCTGTTTGCACCATGTCATCAGAGATATCGTTAGAAAGGTCTGTCTCTCCTGCACAATCTCATCGGATCCAAATATGGTCATTTCCTTTGTATCAGCAACCAATCGTGAAAGTACAAAAGGGTCTTAAACCAAGAAACGAAATCTCATTGGCTGGTGTCAACTTCTGACAACGTGTCGGCACTCGATGACGTAGCATCCTTGAAATATTGGCTTGGAAGCCAAAATCCTCGCGATTGAGAAACGGCCCCTATCTCTCGGCACTACAGTGCACAGTAACTATGTACCTGCACCCAGGGCCGCCCCTCCCTACAGGCCCTGCCCCTGGGGCTGCATGGGGCCACGCCTTGCGCAGGGGGCCTCAGCTGCTGTGCGCAGTTCTCCACGCAGTTCTCCGCGCACCCCCCGCTGTTTACAGCCTAAAAAACATGGATGCACATTTACCTCACTGTATAAAAAAGTAACTGTGTTGATAATAATAATAAACAGGAATTATATTTGCAAAGTAGCCTACTTTGTTTCCAAAACATTTTGTTCACTACTGTCGGTTGAGGGAGGGTGGGCCTCATCTCACAATGTCGCTTGGGGCCCCAAGTTGGCCAGGGGTGGCCCTGCCTGCACCTGTAGAAGGTCAGGATCCTCTCTATGGTGCACCTGTAGAAGTTGCAGAGTATCCTGGAGTCCATGTTGAACCTCCTCAGCCTGCGGAGGAAGAAGAGCCGCTGTCGAGGTGTTTTGGTGTGATGAGTCCATGTCAGGTCCTCAGTGATGAGTCCATGTCAGGTCCTCAGTGATGAGTCCATGTCAGGTCCTCAGTGATGAGTCCATGTCAGGTCCTCAGTGATAAGTGCATGCCAGGTCCTCAGTGATAAGTGCATGCCAGGTCCTCAGTGATGAGTCCATGTCAGGTCCTCAGTGATGTGGACCCCGAGGAACCTGAAGCTGCTGACTCTCTCCACCGTAGTCCCATTGATGGCGATGGGGGCGTGTCCCTCTCTCTGCTGCTTCCTGTAATCCACAATCAGCTCCTTGGTTTTGCTGACGTTGAGATGGAGGTTGTTATCCTGGCACCAAGATGTCAGGTTTTCGACCTCCTCTCTGTACGCCGTCTCGTCGCCGTCTGTGATCTGGCCGATGACGGTCGTGTCGTCATCGGTTGTTGTTCATGTTGTTGGAGCTGTGTGTGGCCACGCAGTCGTGTGTGAACAGGGAGTAGAGGAGAGGGCTGAGCACGCAGCCGTGAGGGGCTCCG
>CALSBZ010046616.1:165469-185922 GCA_943591055.1 Gobionotothen gibberifrons
TTAGTAATTCTATCGCTCGAAGTGGAGTCGAAAGAGATGAGTTTTTTGTCTGCTCCGGAAGATGTGTAAGCTTTCTGCTGTCCTGATTTCAATGGGGAGCTCATTCCACCATTTTGGAGCCAGGATAGCAAACCCACATGTTTTTGCCGATGGGAACTTGGGTCCCCCTCGCAGCGAGGGTGCAGCGAGTTGTTTGGCCGATGCAGAGCGGAGTGCACGTGCTGGGGTGTACAGTTTAACCATGTCCTGGATGTAGGAAGGGCCAGATCCATTCACAGCATGGTACGCAAGTACTTGAAGTGGACAGTTACTGGAAGCCAGTGAAGGGAGCGGAGGAGCGGCGTGGTGTGGGAGAATTTAGGAAGGTTGAAGACCAGACGAGCTGCTGCATTCTGGATGAGCTGCAGAGGTCGGATGGCACATGCAGGTAGACCAACCAGGAGGGAGTTGCAGTAGTCTAGGCGTGAGATGACGAGAGCCTGGACCAGAACCTGCGTGGCTTTCTGGGTCAGCTGGGGACGTATCCTCCTGATGTTTAAAGAGTGTATCTGCAGCAGCGGGTTGTTGCAGCAATGTTTGCAGTCAAGGACAGTTTGTTATCTAGGGTCACACCCAGATTCCTTGCAGTCTGAGTCGGGGTAACAACAGAGGGGCCGATGTTGATTGTTAGGTCAAGAGTGGGACAATCTTTTCCCGGAAGGAAAAGCAGTTCAGTCTTGTCAAGGTTGAGCATGAGGTGGTGAGCAGACATCCACCGAGAGATGTCTGCTAGACAAGCAGAGATGCGTGCGACGACCTGGGTGTCGTCAGCGTAGCAGTGGTATGAAAAACCATGCGGGCTAATGACAGATCCGAGCGAGTTTGTGTACAGGGAGAAGAGGAGGGGACCGAGAACAGAGCCCTGAGGGACCCCTGTAGGTGCGGTCTTTGAGGTATGAGGTGAGGAGGGAAAGTGCAGAGCCTGAAACTCCAAGTTCTTGGAGAGTGTGAAGGAGGATCTGATGGTTCACCGTGTCGAATGCAGCAGACTGGTCCAGAAGTATGATGACAGAGGAGAGGGATGCTGCTTTAGCAGTGTGCAGTTCCTCAGTGACAGCAAGGAGGGCAGTTTCTGTTGAGTGACCTGCTTTGAAACCAGACTGGTGCGGATCCAGAAGGTTGTTCTGATGGAGATAACAGGAGAGTTGTTTAAAGACAGCGCGTTCAAGTGATTTAGACAGGAACGAGAGGAGAGAGACAGGCCTGTAGTTTATAACATCAGACGGGTTGAGAGTGGGTTTCTTTAGGAGAGGGTTTACTCTTGCCTCCTTGAGACTGTTTGGAAAGTGACCAGAAGTTAGAGAAGTGTTGATGAAATGGGTGAGAAATGGTAGAATATCAGGAGCGATAGTCTGAAGGAGGTTTGAGGGGATAGGGTCCAGAGGACAGGTGGTAGGACGGGCAGAGGTAATGAGGGTAAGAACCTCACTTGGAGAGAGAGGGGAAAAGGAGGTTAGTGTGTGGGTGAGAGGAGGGTCTGGTAAAAACTTATAAAACTAAATAAAATCTGTACCTTTAGGAGAAATGTCTAACATGTGTAATTAACTTGTGAGTGTGTGAGGCCATTATGCCTAACTAAAGGTCCTCAAGCTTTACTCTATTTTCAAGTTTTTCTTAAAAAAGATGAGTTTGTCTACGTTGTCAGTAGTGAGGGCAGATCTGTTGGCGGTAACTATGTCACCTGCCGTCGAGAAAACCCTCTCGCTGGGGACTGAGACTGTCTCGGATGTGATGGAGCATGTTTGACGTGTTACCACTAGCATACTGCACTGCTGTAACAACGCCGACACACCGCCCTCGTCCGATCCACAACTCGC
This sequence comes from Gobionotothen gibberifrons, assembly GCA_943591055.1. Lineage (NCBI taxonomy): Eukaryota > Metazoa > Chordata > Actinopteri > Perciformes > Nototheniidae > Gobionotothen > Gobionotothen gibberifrons. The sequence continues at coordinate 167,326 of CALSBZ010046616.1, forward strand.
TCCCCATCGTTGTTGTAGTCCACAGGGAACCCGAAATGTTCCCACACAGCTGATTTAAAAGAAGCAGGTGGGTTCTAGCTCCTGTGTGTTGTGTGAACTCGCCATAGCTGCTAACTTTTCTTCTTCATGTATTGTGTTCGTTTTGTTGTGTTTTCTTCTTGTTCTTCATTTGTTATTTACGGGCGGCTGGCTTTTAGGCGCAATACCGCCCCCTGGATTATATATAGTGTAGTGGATACTGTGACAGACTTGTTTCCCACTCGTAAAAAAAGGCGTATTCGCCGTGTGACTGCATGTTCCGAACCGTGACGGTACGGGACGAATACGGATACCGTTACACCCCTAGTGTGATCCTTTCTGTGTCTCACAATTTGATTTACATTTTTGAGGTCAAGATTTGTCTTTTAATTCAAAATGAATCCCGCTCCTGCTGTGTGCTAATAAAGACTAGGGCCGGGACTTTAACACGTTAATTAAGATGAATTAATTACACAAAAATTAACGCATTTTAATCGCACTTATTTTTGCACCGCGGAACATTTCTCACTGGATGAGTTTCAGGCGTACCGATTATACTGGAGCACCAACTAACGTTCATGACTTCAGACAACAACAAACCACAGTGAACAATTCAAACATGAACGAAGAAGCTGATGAGACCGCGTTGGTTGGCCCCGTGGATGGGACATTTTGTTTTAAAAAACGGACGGATGGAAGCGTCGATAAGAGCACGGTTGTGTGCAAATTATGCAAAAAGGAATTTGCATATCACCGCAGCACATCAAGCCTCAAGTATCACCTCAATGCTAAACATATAGCAGCTAGCGTGGAAGCTAGCGTGGACGTTAGCCCGACTCCGAGTACAAGGAGGACCCACACTCAACCAGATGACTGGTTTCAGGGCCAGGATAACTAAGTCCACGTCTGAACAAATAACCAACTCCCTGGCTCACTGGATTGCACTCGACTGTAGACCACTTGGAGTGGTAGAAGATAAGGGGCTGCAAAAAACTGTTGGTAAATCAACAAAGTCTGTTATGGCCTCTGAAGCAACAGAGAGATGTTTTCTAATAGTCAGGGTTTCCAATGTTCTGAATGTACTTGAAAGTATTGTGTTTTACTTAAAAACAAAGTGTTATAGTTTACAGAAGGTCTACCTACCTATAGGCTACCTGAATCTCAGAAATGTACTATATTCCTAAATATGCTATTGCTACACTTTATGGCAAAAATGTCACTTTTCTGTTGGTCTTGGTTAAGTACCACCTTGAAAAAAAATAAACAATGTTTTGTTGCTTAAGCTTATGTATTCAGTCATTATTCAATGGTATACTAAAATTCATGTGAAAAAAATTGCTTCTCGCTGTTCTCAGGTCAAATATTTATATGCGATTAATTTCGATTAATTAATTACAAAGCCTCTAATTAATTAGATTAATTTTTTTAATCGAGTCCCGGCCCTAATAAAGACGGTGAGGCATACTATGGCATGAAAGCAGGGTTAAGTGTGCAAAAGATTATGGTGTGTTTCAACAAAACAAAACAAATATTGAAATAATAAAACACAAACCCTAGAACAAAGGTAACATGCAAGCCTTTTTTGGGTGGATTTCTGAATTCTCAGTGACTAAATAAAATAGGTAGGCCCAGGCTAGCTCACAAAAATGCTTGACATTGATGTTACTTTGACTAGGTGACCTTTCTGTTTTTTTATTTCCCTATTATTTTACCATTTGCCAATTTCTCCATTAAAATAACACTCATTATCCAAGATAAAACATGTGTGTGTGTGTGTGTGTGTTTATGACTGTATCCATTTACTCACCCAGCAGGTTCTGGACCAGCTGTGTGTTGGGCACCAGGGGCTCGGGGTGTGTGTACATGCAGTATCTGCTGTGCTGGACCTGCCGCAGGGCTTCAAAGTTGCCAAGCAGGATGTCACACAGCCACTGCGCGTTCACACACGGGATCTTCCACTCCTTAGCCTTTTCATATTTCAGCCCACTGGGTCTGAGGAGAGATCAGCAAGATGACCATATGACTCACACTGTTCTGCTAATAAGTGCTACACAACACATAGGTTTTGCCTTCTTACATTTAGCAGTCCTTTATCACATATTAATGTAACAAAATCAAACTCAACTGCAGCGGGGACATTTCTATCCAGGTATTTGTTTGTGTTTTTACAAAGTTAGGAAAGGACAGTTTGAGGTAAGCTTGCTGTATCCTTACGGATGAAATAAGTTAGCCCAGTCTCCTAACTCAGTGGTTCCCAACCTTTTTGGTCTGGTGTACCCCTTGAGCTGGTCTCCATTCTATATGTACCCTTTCACTCATCTGTGATGATTGGCCTGGATTTGTTCTTGTTTTAAACCCTTTGAAATCGTATTCAACCCAACTGCTCCTTAGATGAAAGTTACTTGTCTAACTCACCCTTAAGCCCCTGAACGTGATTTTCAGGTTTCAGGCTCGAAAATGACTATATCTTCACTTCTAAAAAGGGGTAAATTAATCATCTTCTTTCTCAAAGCAATGATAAACCTATGAGTTGGATGTAGAAGTGTCAGAATCAATATAGATGTTTTTATTTTAAAGTAAATTCAGATTGAGCATAGTAAAAAATATATAAATTATAGTTTCCGTCGAAAAAGAAAACATTACTTATAGTGAAAACCACCCTTGAATGATGGGATAGTAGACTAAAAGCTTTAGGAATCCAAACTATAACACATAATAAGTACCCTGTATCAAGATTGATGCAAAACAAGTGACATTTGACCTTTATAGAGAGGTTTACTAAATTTAGCAGAAGAAAAACCCACTTCTGGGGTAATTTGGGTGGATTTGCGATATCTCTGGAACCCATTGGTCGATTTTGGTGATTGACACCTCTTTTGAACCGTTAGAGCCTATAGAATCGAGAGGGAAGTTCTTAAATCCACCTACACGTTACCATTGAGGAGTGAGAGTGATGCGCACGCAGTTTGCCCAAACCGAAAGCTATGTTATGCTCTGAAAACTGAAAACTAGACTTATTGCCATAAATGCGATGATGGATTATCAGTAATCCTTTCAAAGTGACACAGAGACATTGGATTAACCTTCAGCAGCGTTTATCTGTGTTGTAATGCCCTTGAACACAACTTTAGATCAGAAAACAGCAAAGGTAAAACGTATTTTCTGTTTTGGCCCCGTAAAGTGAAGTTGTGTGTTCTCTTTGCTAGCTTTCGCTGCCCTGAGTTTTGATACGTATACCATTGGAATCCGTGGAATCTCAGCTTTCAGATGATATCTTGTTTGTGCAGATCCGATGAAGTATACAATATTTATACCATGAGTTATGTGCTAAGTGTGTTAGCACTCTTTCGCTTAGTGCTAATTCAGAGGCTTGGCGTTAGACTTGTGTTTCGTATCGGTAAAAATTGTTCATATCGTCAGTTAGCTGAGTTTCTTCCCGTTAAGTGGGTATGACACATTCATAGTTTGTTAAATGTTAAGAAGCATTTAAACTTGACACTTACACTTATTGTCAGTGAAAATAATAATAGCAGTTTCTACATCTGTTGTTAAGACTAGAGCTTTTTAAGGAGATTTGCAGTTGCTTGTCTTTCATAATCTTTGATAGTTCTGGGGGCAGGACACCAGGCTTATGAACATTGATTTAGTGGGGTTTTTTGTAGAAATATATTGTAATCCCAAATCCTTCTACAATCCTCTCAAGTACCCCAGGGGTCCTCAAACCTCCGGTTTGGAACCACTGTCCTAACACAGTTGGCAACAAGTGATAAATAAACTCTGGGGGAGGACACGCGTAAATGGTCAACCACCAACTACGGATGGACGGGTACCCAGAGCCCAGGTATCAGCATGGTATCGACTGAAAGTGTATGATCAGAGCTGCAATTGACACCTGCAGCAACCCCCCCCCCCCCCCCCCTCACTCTTTGCAGATGAGGACGGTGTTACTGCGACATAGATATCCTGTGTATCTGGCACCAGCCAGGTAGGCCATCAGCTTCAGGTCGTCCCTGTCAGCGTCCACAAAACCAGTCACTGAGATTATCTGATGGAGAGGACAGGCAGACAGCATCAGAGACATACAATAGTAATATACATAAGACACTGAAAATGGCAGAAATGAGTAGAAAGTGAAATAATAAATGAGTATTACTTATTGTCTTAGCCTACAATGCCAAAAAGAAAAAAAGGCACTTCCTTGTGTTGGTATATACAGTACACCATCAGATAACACTCATGAATGACAGCAGCAGACATGTGACGGCTGGACCTACGTGCTGAGAGCAGGGTTTGGCCCCAGGGGGGAAAGCGAAGGGCAGATGTAACGTTCGATGAGGAGGAACCATCCTCTTCCTCTTCAGGACGGTGTTGAGCCAGTGGGCAGTTACACAGCGCTTCCCCTCTCTGAGAGCCTGCCACAGAAAACAGCATAATCATCAACGACACGGACAAAGATGGACAAAAGGTTGCTAGCGTGAACTGTGGACTCGCCGGAGCATCGCAGCGGGGGTAGTACGCAGGCGACTGTCCCGCAGCTGCTGCCTCTCTGTAGGACTCCGGTACTGCACATTACTGACGAGACGTTTCTCAGTGAAACATTCTGGGCTTTTCAGAAAACATCCGGAGCTTGAGCCCAAGTAGCCACCCCCTAGCGCCCCCACTGTCACCGATTAACATCTGAAACTTCTATGTGTTTTAAAAACTCTGGACGGCTAACATCTCGCTGTTACTTAGCCGCCTTTAGCTTAGTAGTGGTGATATTTGCGACCGTGATGTCGATTATTTATAGCAGAAATGTGTGAGACACAGAGCTCATTTCCTGCAATTATTTATTTTGGGTCTGCCTACAGAAAAAGTCATCACTGCACCACTCTATTAATGCAAAATGAATGTACACATTACATTGAAGGAAAGTCTCTCTGGAATCGGGTTACATTAATGCAGTTTCTGGACAATTTAGACTTCTTGCACATTACACATTATTCATACCATGCACATTCTTTAAACTTTGTTGTATAGCTCTTTTGTGTTTAAAAAATATATTCAACAAATATCACCAGATTGTTTTCTCTTACTATGTTTACTGTGACTGGTATGCACCTAAACACCAAGAAAAATGTGGGATTCTGATTGGTTCGGACGGTCTGCAGTGTTTAACATTGGTAGAGTTCTGTTCTGATAGCACACATTACCTGAACATACATGCTGCTGACTTGACTCTCACACAGCAGGTGTGTGCAGCGGCTGGTCAGGGTGGGGTCTACAGCACCCCCACATGCCTGGATCACCTGAGGAAGGGGTTTGGCAAACATGAAATAATCCACAGCAGAATTAAAAAAATGTCTCCATCTTTGCTTATTGGCACTTTTTTAAAACACATGTTAGATGCATTAATGTCTTACTCTCTTCCATGTAGCAAGGAGTTGTTTGTCAGCCATCTGTTCTGGGTAGTCAGCAATAGCAAACACACAGCCGAGCAGGAAGCCATCCTGTGGAACTGAGAGTTGGAATAGTAAGAAAGTGAATCTGCAGGTTCTAGTCCTCAATTCATGCGATTAGTTGACCAATTGTTGCACGTATATGATATATTATGATTATTAATATTATGTATAAATGTTTTCTCCCAAAATGTTTTCATGGTATAAATTAAATGTACATGTAGAAAGCTAATGAGAGCACAGAGTCACAGCGCACCGCACGGATGGAGTTAAGAATTCTTAATGTGTGTTGGAATAAGCAGCGAGGACACACACGGAACATTTAGGTCTAGTTTTTAATCATTCATATCTGAATATAACAACTATAAATACTACACAGGAAACGGAAACACTGAAAATATGAGCGTCGTCATCATGAAATTAAAGATTTTATTTATCGTTTTATGAGGTCAGAATGATTATATATTATGTAAGGGATAATGTGCAGCGAGGCGGTCATTATCATGCATTATTATGCACATTATCCCGCTTATTACATGGCCACAATATTTTTGAAATGCTTTTATGGATTTAGAAAATTATTTTATTGATTTAAAAAATAGTTGTACGTATTGATTTAAATTGACATGCATCCGCTAAGAAAAATAGTCCGTTGTTACCGTTTGAAAAACGTAGCTACGGTAGGAAGGCAGAGCTTTTTGATTACAGATTTGAAAACATCGTTGCTTCCTTTAAAAGTAGCGCAATTCATTATGTCAAACCTTGGAAAGTATCTAGATATCCCTGTCCTAATGCCAAAGTAACTGCACACTGAATATGTGTCGCCGTTTGTCGTTTGATGTCTGGACCGCTGCGTAAAAAGAAGGGTTTCTGCCCATTACTTCTCCGCTGTTTTCTTGTCGCTCTTGTCTTGTCACCAAACTGTATACAGTTCAATCGAACTGACTTCTTTGTGCAGATGTGAGCGTCCTTAACAACGGTCAATATGTCCTTGACAGCGGTCTGTCTGTTCTTGGTTGAATTGACCAATCAGAATCGAGTATTCAACTAAGCCATGTAATAAAGGTCTGTATACCGTATTTTCCGGACTATAAGTCGTGTTTCTTTTACCTGTCTGGCTGGTCGTGCGACTTATACTCCGAAGCGACTTATACTCCGAAGCGACTTATATATTGTATTTTGTCTGACTGCGTTCAAACTACGGCCAATAGATGGCACTGTATACAATCGTGACAACTGAAAACTGCTGTACCACCGAGGAAGAAAAAAAGTCATAGCAACCGGGAGGATGCGTGACGTAACTTTCCAGGATGTTGTGGGATGGATCGACACAGCATGGACTTCAGTGACGACCGACACCATCCTGTCGGGATTCAGAAAGGTCTAATCGGAGCTGATTCTGATGGTGAGTCTGAGGACAGCCCGGAGCAGGACATGCTGCTTCATCCACACCTCTGTGTCGCTGTTAAACACTTCCACCGGAGTTGGCGGAAGTGTTTGACAGCGGCACAGAGGATGAAGACTTCAGTGGATAAATCGACTTATACAACGAAGCGAATTATATGTTTTTTTTCTCTTAACGACTCTTAAGAGCGACTTATACACAGATGCGACTTACATTCCGGAAAATACAGGATGTTGATACAAAGCTAGGCTGCTGCCTGACTCACTGCTGCTGTTCCTTTCTCATACTCCGATTATGAGAAAGGAACACATGTTGTCGGGGATGATTAAGCTCTTTGTTTTTGAATGATGCCCACACTCTGGAAGCTGCGCTCTGATGGCGTTGATGTGGAGGAGACGTTTTGCCTGCCGAGTTTGCATTTCACCTTTACACGCTCAGAAGGATCCCAAACTTTGGACATCCTGCCCGACAAAATTAACTGAATGACCTGGCACAGCTCTGAAGGAAGTCTGAGGGGGTTTCCGGCTTACGTGTCAAAGCACACGCAGCGCACAAATTGACTTGTTCTCCTTTTTAAAAAAAAAAATGTATCCTTGGATTAAGTCAGGGGTGGGGAACCTTTTTCCTCTCAAGGGCCATTTCAATTTTTTCAACATCCTCCGAGGGCTGTACAAATGATTGACCTCTGCTTAAAAATACTAAAATCACAGCCCATTCATTTCACCTTTCTTTCATGCTGTGCAAAGAAAAAGCAACCTCTCAATCCAGATATCTCACCATGACTCGCGTATGCATGCACGTGCACGGTGTGGCATGAACACCACAACAGAAAGATATGGACACAAGATGTGTGCAAAACTATTTAGTATCCTGTCCATGTGAACATGATTTAAGTGGGGGGGAACTAACCTCCTCTAGGGGGGTCCGGGGGCATGCTCCCCCGGGAAGATTATTTGTTAAAGTTGAAGTTGAAAGCATCAATCTGGTGCACTTTGAGAGCAACATGAGGAGATCTATGGATACATCTCTCAACACCCATATGAAACAGAACTGTAAGCAGATATTCTTTTTCTTTATAGATATTTTACAAATCACTCCCCTTTCAAACTGTATTCTTGTTTATTAATAACAACTTTTTTTTACTGTCATATAGTATTTTATACCTGTTTACTTTTATTTTTGTATAACTATAATGATCATATAAAGATGTGCCTTTACCTCACTGGTTGTAGAAAAAGCTTCTTATATTCGTTAGCATAGCTAGCTAACCAGATGCTAATAACAACAAAGTTATTGACTGTATGATCAGTATGACAGATGAACAGATCGCCACTGGGCTTTCAACTAAAGACACAGCCACGCAAAAACTGCCACGCAAAAACTGCCACGCAAAAACTGCGGCATACTCCTTATGGGTACTGACATTTGTGAAGTCCCGGCCCGGAGCAACGTTCTGGTGCTCTCCGTCAGCTCTAAACCCCTGTCGGACCAGACATATACCACATGATGACACGTTAGGCTTGTGTTGTGTTCAAGGACCCTGACCTTGGCCAGGAAAAACAGGCACTCGCTTGTTTAATTTGTTTGCGGTCTAGATTTCTTAAATGTTTTTCTATTTTTTGCGTGTGTTTATAAATTACCTCGAGGGCCGTACCAAGTGGTCTCGCGGGCCGTATAGGGCCCGGGGGCCGGAGGTTCCCCACCCCTGGATTAAATAGACTAATTAAAAAATGTTTGTCAAAGATTTTTTCCGCCGGCTAACGTTTAGTCGACTAATCTCACTTTCTCATTCACTTGCACATTATTCATCATGCACTCACAAAATGTAAATGGTGAAGAGTAAACCAGCATTTACATTTTCCTTGAAACATTTTTAGTGAGTGAGGTTTTGTGGTGTGAACAAAACTCGAGATTCATTTAAAGACAGCTGTCAAGAATTCTTCATGTTAAGATACAAAGTGCTTTCAAAGGTGGTCCTGGTCCTGCTGCACAACAGTTCCAAGTCCATACAGACCTTTGCTGTCCTGTAGGGCTGTGCAATTTAATCGATCCTGCGATATACATCGATATTTTGTTTCCCGAGAAAGTATTGATATTTCAGCCGCGGGTATCGATACATTAAGTCCCATTCAAATCCCCCGTGTTCCGCCTGGCACTCTGCTCGCTGCCCATTCCCCGCCGTTCGCTTTGCATGAAGAGCGATTACGTCAGCCAGCCGAGCCGCTAGTGTCGCTGTAGAGCATTTCTAGATACACAGACGCCGGTGTCTTCTTCTCGCAGTGTTGTTGTCCTCCTCCCAGCGTCCAGTGGCTGATAACAGCTGAGCAGCCGGCGTGTTGTTGTCCTCCTCCCGGCGTCCGGTAGAAGGTGAGCAGCCGCTCTCAGCGTTCGATAAACACAACGAAAAATGTCCTCTTGAATAACTCCAAAAAAGGCTAGTTTTTGACTATATGTAGAGGCTAAGCCAACGCTTTAAGCCTCTGAGGATCCGCTTTGTGGGTGTAATTGACGCACACAAAGTTTGCTGCTGAATAAAAGTCAGAAACAAAGTTTCCAGTTCGAAACAGTCCATTTATTTCCATTTTTACTGGTTTCCATTTTACTTGCTTCTTTCCATCATTCACCACACGATATTACCGTTTACACAATACCTTTTGCTTTGTTTGTAATCCCGTGTGTGTGTTCTCCGTGTGTGTGTTCTCCGTGTGTCGTCCGTGTGTGTGTGTGTGTGTGTGTGTTCTCCTTGTGTGTGTTCTCCGTGTGTGTGTGTGTGTGTTTTCTCCGTGTGTGGTCAAAAACTGTATGGCCAACAACAAACATAGGTTCCTACCTTTATACCCACAGTGTTAATTGGCTCCTACAGTTTCAATAAATGAAACTAATTTTCTCACCACATCTTTTGATTCATTTTGTCCAGCATTTGCAAGCTGTAGACTCTCTGTCTAGTCAGAGCCATATACTGTATAATTGATGCTTTCAGTTTTCAGTTGAATTCATTCAATCCAAGTCAATGGAACACTCACAAGATGTCACCAAAATCACACTGTCCCTTTAAAATCTTTCAGAAAAGGATGTAAGTGTATCGAATTATATCGAATCGTATCGTTGGCTGAATATCGTGATATATATCGTATTGTGAGCTGAATATCGTGTATCGTATCGTATCGTGAGATTAGTGTATCGCTACAGCCCTACTGTCCTGGATGACGGTGCTCAAAGGACGATCATTCTACTAGCCGTCGCACAAATTCTTCAGCTGAACGGTGAGTGTGAGACTCCAGCTCTGCACACTGTGCGGGCAGATTTTACACACCTCAAGGGGTCAAAGGCCAGCTTCAAGATCTCCCCCAAATGTAACCCATCAAAGCGCTTCAAGGTGTAGGGAGCATTTACTGCTTCAGGTTTAGACCTAGTGGAGCAGACATACCCAGTGCAGGTGCTACGGAGACGTCACGCTCACTCACGAAAGGTCCTGCTGCAGCCATACTTCAACGCAGATCAAGCACATTGCATCACTGCCACCAAGCCAGGTAGCAAAGGAGCTAATGGTGGGCCAATCGCAATTCACAAACCCACAACCCCAGTTCAAAGGGGTCCAATACCCAACAACTGCATAAAGATTAGACTTGACAATTAACTTTCGCCTGTTGTTAGTGAAAAGTGATTCTCTAAGTGTACTTCAGACCTGCTTTTAATCTGTAATAAATGTTGTGTTTTATATATTTTAAGTGTGTCGTTTTAATTATGTTTTTATGAAGTTTTACTCTGTAAAGTGTCTGTGAGTTTCTAGAAAAGCGTTCTATAAAAAAAATGTATTATTATTATTATTGTTATTACTCACTTTCTTGACCAGGCTCGTGTCCGAACAGCTGGGAGACGTGTGGAGTCTGCTGTAGCTGCGGCTGCAGGGCAGTCTGCTGCTGGGTCTGCTGGGTCTGCTGGGTCTGCTGGGTCTGCTGGGTCTGCTGGGTCTGCTGGGTCTGCTGGGTCTGCTGGGTCTGCTGGGTCTGCTGGGTCTGCTGTTGCAGAGTCTGCTGCTGCTGATGATTCTGTAGGTGCTGCTGCTGCTGCATCTGCTGCATGTGTTGCTGCTGCTGCAGGAAATGCTGCTGCTGCTGCTGCTGTAGATGCTGTTGGTGTAGCTGCTGATGATTCTGCTGCTGCTGCTGCTGCTGCTGTAACATCTGCATGCGTTGCTGTTGTTGGAACTGCTGCAGCTGCTGTTGCAGAGCCTGTTGCTGCTGCAGCTGCTGCAACCCAGGCCGGAGGAGCTGCTGGGGCCGGAGCTGCTGCTGGGAGAACGCATGTTGTTGTTGTTGCTGCTGCTGTTGTTGTTGCTGTTGTTGTTGTTGTTGTTGTTGTTGTTGCTGCGTAATCATCTGCTGTTGGTGAATTTGCTGCTGCTGTTGTTGCAAAAACTGTTGCTGCTGTTGGGGTAACTGTGCAAACCCTTGTTGTGGGACCTGTGGCTGTTGCTGCTGTTGGTGGTGTAGCTGCATCATTTGATGCTGCTGCTGCTGGAGGTGCATCATGGGATGTTGCGGTTGCTGTGGTAACTGTTGCTGCTCAGCTGCCTGGTGTGACTGTTGCAGTAACTGCTGCTGCTCTGCTGTAAGGGGCTGGCCGGCCAGTTTAGACGGGAAGAGAAGAGGGTTGGTACTGTTAGGGGTTTGGCTCTGATTGGTCTGTTGCTCCAATGGCTTTGTCTGATTGGCTGTCAGATTCTGGATGATCTGCAACAGAGGAGGACAAGGGAGAATTAGCAATGTAGAAAGGTCCCAATGATATCAGTGTGGTAATTTGGTGTCATTGTTTGTTTACATTCATTAATTGTACAATTACAGCAGGGATTTTCTTACATGTGTTACGTTGGCAGGTCGATTGGCTGGCTGCATGTCAGAGTTGTTGGTTATGTTGCGGAGGGTTCTAGCAGCTGGGCTCCACCCAGGGACGCCCTCTGGAACTGGTACACCTAAATATCAGACAGAGGTGAAACGTTAATTTACAGCATACTGGGTTAGAAATATGTAATGCCTTCAATAAAAAAGTCCTGCCATTGATTCCATTAACATTCTGGAATAGGAGGTGGAGAAATCTGCCAGTAGACTGGACTGAAAAACGAGTTCCACTTCAAAGACATTCATCACAAAATCTGACATCATGGTCTGACAGAGTGAGGCCTCTTTGAGCTGTCAATGTTACTTCGGCCCAATCCCAAACCACACCCTACACCTACACACTCCCCCTCCGTGACGGAGTGAACTCCGTCTGTAGCCACACTCGCAGCTCAACGAGGCTCCCTCCTGTCAGATGGAGGGAGTAAATACAGCAGCAAGCTTTGGGACGGCCTCCCCTCTCTCCGGCAGAAACAGGAAATTCCGTAACTGTATGTAACAACGGTTTCAAACCAGCATCTCTTTGATCTAAAATAAAACTCCACACATCTTTAATTGTGTTGCTTCTTAGTTTTTGCAACAGTCTGTAAATATACACAACTTTATAATAAAATGCACACATTTACCTTTTTCTAGACTAAACACAGGTGTGATCCTAAGTTAAAACGTATGAGGTTATCATGAGGTTGTTAACATCGCAGTTTATCAGTGGATGTTTGCTGGAACTACTTGTTAACAGCTTGTTTCCTGACGGACACACACAGCGTAACTCCGGTCAGGTAGAGACCGGTCTCAAGTCAGCACCGATGCAGACTCGCTGTTTGAGGGCTTGATAGCCCACTCCCCCTCCACACTCGCTGGTTTGGAACAGCACTTAATGTGGCGGACCATCCGCGTGAACTGTTTAAAATCCATCACTAAATTCATGGCAAACCAATTTTAACATCATGCAATAACACTAAAATGGGATTAGTTGCATTGAACCAGTGTTGTAGTCAAGTCACCAATTCACGAGTCCAAGTCACTCTCGAGTCACCACTCTTCGAGTCCGAATCCAAGTCCGAGTCACCAAGGGAGAGTCGTAGTCGAGTCCGAGTCCAAGTCTGAGTCACCCAAGGAGTGTCCGAGTCGAGTCTGAGTCATCATTACCTGTGTTCGAGTCCGAGTCCAAGTCCGAGTCACAAGTCTTCATGTATTAAAGGGGACCTATCATGCGAAATGCACTCTTGTACGTCTTTTATACATGAATGTGTCCCCGGTGTGTCAGGGAACTCACCAAGTGTCAGAAAACACACACCTCTCTCTTTTCCTCCATACCCAAATCTCTAAAAAAAGAGGCTGCAACAGATCTGATACAGACTGATCCAGATTTGAATTATTTTCTACGTCACAAAAGGGGTGCTCTGCTTGTTGGTCAATTCTCCACCTATCAGGGGAATGAGAGGTTGGGCCATTGCAGCTCGAAAGCGCTGGAGACGCTGTAGTACATATGCCAGGCCTGTAAGTGGCGCTGTAGTCTGCCACAAAAGCAGCGAAGAAGACTTCCCTTGCATGGTTGCCATTCTGTTTATTCTCCGGCTGTGGCTCTTTTTCTCCCTCCCCGAGGCAAACGTTTGCTCCTCCTGCTTTAAAACAAATGAATAATGACTCTATATAATCATATGTAAGGGATAATGTGCAGCGACGCGGTCATTATGGGGAAAAGAACACCGACAGGCTGATCAGGAGCCCGACGCGAAGCGGAGGGATCTAGATCGGCATGAAGGTGTTATTTTAATGACCAAGTCGCTGCACATTATCCCGCTTATTACATGGCCACATTCTCAACAAAGTAACGATATGACTCCCAATATTAATTGAAATGCTTTTATGGATTTAAAAAATGGTTGTATGTATTGATTTAAATTGACATGCATCCGCTAAGAAAAATAGTCCGTTGTTACTGTTTGAACTAACGTAGCAACGGCAGGAACTGCTTTCGATAGCGTTTTTGAGGAGCTTTTTGATTACAGATTTGAAAACATCGTTGCTTGCTTTAAAAGTAGCACAATTCATTATGTCAAACCTTGGAAAGTATCTAGATATCCCTGCCCTAATGCCAAAGTAACTGGCAACTGAATATGTGTCGCCGTTTGATGTCTATGTCTGGACCGCTGCGTAAAAAGGAGGGTTTCTGCCCCGTTACTTCTCTTCTTACTTCTATAAGAATAAAACACGGAGGACGGAGATTTCTTTTTCTCCCCCTCTTCTCCCCGCTGCAGCCCAGCAGCTGATCTCAGAGCACGCTCCCCTCTCCTGCAGGGGGGCGTGGTCAGCTGCAGCTCACAGAATCAGCCCCCTGCAAAAACAGCGCTGGAAAGAGCATATAGAGCGAAATGAGGCATTGCTAAAATGCAGGATCTGTTTGGTATTTATATACTTTATATAGGTATGGCCCTACAATATATTGTTCAAATATAGCATGATAGGTCACCTTTAATCTTCGTGGATATATATGTTGAAATGTAGCTGCTCCTCTACATTGCTTTTATCCTGTCATGTTAAACTAATCTGTCTATTGAACTGCTGTGAAGCGAGTTTGGCTACAATTCTTTGTGCTATACAAATATAAAGCTTATTACTAATATTAATATTATTATTATTATATATAAATAAACTATATTTAAAATGAGTTACCTTTTAGAGAAGTCATTATATTTGTATGCCAATATTTTCCTATGGTAAAGTTTTCGTTTTGCACTTTTATTTTGATAGTAATAAGATCGGGACTCTTATTGAAGGAACTTTTACCGGTTAAATCGGTTTACCGATAAAGATTAAGCCCCAGAAAGCACATGGCTACTTAGCATGCAAAATGACGTCATTCTGCATGTTAAGTAGCCATGTGCTTTCGTGTTATCGGCTGAATCTTTATTTATTGATTAGATCACGTTACTCTGATGATAGTGTTCAAGACAGCCTATATGTCTGAACTCGATCCTTAGAGTAATGTGTTACGGAGCCTTCTCTTCAATATTGTTTCCACATTACGAGCATTTTGCGCTGCTCTTTTCCAATGTGGAAGCAGAATGTGTGAAAGCATACAGCACGATGCGGGGTGTGTCTCCAGACATCTTTAGACTGGAATGGCGGGGCCCAGTACAGCACACGCCAGGATAGAGGACATCAGACTCCAGAGAAAATTTGCTCGAGTCCGAGTCGGAGCGGCAATGTACAAGTCGAGTCCGAGTCATCGTGGAGGGAAAAATTCACGAGTCTGAGTCCAAGTCATCGTACGCGAGAAGTCACGAGTCCAAGACCGAGTCGAGTCAATCAGTGCGCGAGTCGCGAGTCCGAGACGAGTCGCGAGTCCGAGTCGAGTCACGAGTCCCGAAAATCAGCACTCGAGTCCGAGTCCAGGACTCGAGTACTCCATCTCTGCATTGAACTGATCTTTTGAATAAGTTGTACTTACAATGTAGTGAGAAACATGGGCTTGTGCTTCACTGAGGATCTTTGTCATTCTCGGTGACAGGGAGGCACCTGCAGTTATTACACTTCGTGTTTTGAAATATGTGTAACTCTGTTAATATAAAACCCACACTGCTCAAACTTTTCCTAAAATTGGTATATTTATTTATTAATTTTGGGGCGCGGGGAATGAAAAGAGGCATTTATACCTATAACGGCCAGACAGGATTTTGACCCCTCATATGAACATATGCATAATGCTGCACTATACTTTGCGGCCAAACCCTGTTGCCAAGCAACGCTTATTGTTTAGGTGTCCTTTGATAAGCAGGCAGTCATATCATTAGCTAGATCTGATGGATATAAACATAAACGCGAGTGAAGTCTAATCTGACAGGAGAGAGAGATCAGCTGCTGCTGACGGAGACACACGCAGCTCTACATGATCACCTGCAGCGTTGAGCGGAGCAAAAACACACACTAAGAGTTAGAACATCACACTTAGCTATTTGATCTACTCTGGAACTAGCTCAACTAGTTATAAATATGTTTATTCTTTACTGTCGGGTCACTTATTACAGGTTCTTCAGCGAGCTGCACGAGACTGACGGGCTGTCAGGAGAGGGAGAGGAAAAGAGAGCACCCCGTTTATTTTTCCCATTTTATTATCCAGAATTGCTGTAAACCTTTGAATAAAGTAGTTAATCTACTATTAGTAGTTTGTTTGAATGTATTACTTATTTTGTTCTTTTCATTAACATAAAATAAATCTCACGTACCCCCTGCAGTACTCCAACGTACCCCTAGGGGTCCGTGTACCCCCATTTGAGAACCACTGGAGACTGACCTGGCTGTATGGCGTGAGTGATAGCGGCGGCAGCAGCAGAGCGAGCCTCAGCAGGCGTAGCAGCTGCGCTGCCGGGGACCGGAGGCACAGTGGCACACAGGTTGATCAGCCCACTGCCTGTGGACGGCGCTGGTTCTTTGTTGCCGGGTGGCCCCCCTCGCCGCCTGGCTGTGCCGCTGGAAATAGGGGGCGTCGGGGTGACGACCTCTGCAGGGGTCCAGTTCAGGTTGGGGCCTTCCTTTTCTGTGGAGGAGTCGTCGTCGGAGTCGTCGAACATGCGCTCGCTGCGGCGGTCAGCTTTGCGGGGGGAGCTCGGGGAGACGGAGTTCAGTCTTTTGGGTCCCGGCCGTCGGCGGGGGCTGGACTCCTCACCAGACGAGCCGCCACTAGACATCCTGGAACGCCGGGGGCTGAAGCTTCTGTCTGAATGGTAGCGCTGGTCATATGAGTCAGCTTCACTGTCCTCCTCAGGCTCTATGTACGTGAGTCTGGGGTGATAGAGCAACTCATCCTTCCTGATTTTTTCTGTGAAGGAGGAAAAAGGAGAGTTGTCACAATTATAGTTCATCATTTCAAGTCTTGTAGTGTTCAGCTGCCAAAGCACTGCAGATTGAAATGAGCTTTAAAGATCTCCTATCATGCTATTTTAAGCATATATTATGGGTCTCAGATATATAATTAAAGATATATAAAAACATGTCTATGATGTGTTTTGCTGAAAATACCAAACAGATAGGAGGGATTTCTAAAATAGAAATCCCTCCTATCCCTCTATTCCAGCCCTGTTAGAGAAACGCATATTGTGGGTCCTTTGCTATAAAAAATAAAAAAGAGGAGGCGGAGCTAATGCCTGCTCACAATTACCCGGCAGCTACAGTTAAATTCTGCCTTGATTAAACGCCCTCATGTTCCAAACTACTTCAAGGATTATTTCTGAAACCGTACGGAGCTCAAACTCTTTTTCTCTCTCAGGTTTACCACAAGGTGAATTCCTTTTTTTATTTCCTGCTTCTTTACACATACTCTCTCCAGTAGTGTTGCACGGTGTACCGATACTTGAAAGGTACCGCGATACCCTGCCGTTAAAAACGTTACGATTCCTCCGTTTCATTGGTATCGGTACTTTAAGAATGACGGGGAAAAGTACTCCGGTGAGAAAGTGCTGTTTTAATAAGAGCCGTGTGTGTTCAGTGCTCTGCTTCCACTCCCTGCAGCCGTGCCTGCAGTCCCTCCCCTCTCAAGCACGCTCTAAGGTCCTCCCCCCTCTCGTGCACACGCTAGCTGCCTGAGCATGTGAGAAAACGAGAAGCATGGCTGCAAGTGGGAGTGCAACTGCCGCTGTGCCTCGGCTTGTTGACAAAAAAGACGCGAGAAGCGACATTTTGAAGTATTTGAGCGATATCTCTGACAGTGAGGGCAAGCCTACGGACACCACGAGGCCTGTCTGTGAGACATGTTTTAGATCCCTGCAAACCAAGGGAGCCAACACATCAAACTTGGCTAAGCACCTCGCCGACCGGCATCCAGAGCCGTTTAAGGAATTTAAAAACAGACAGGTTAGCGAATGTGATAGATAACATAATTACATCATGCTCAAGCCCATGCCCTCAAATCTAAGTCAAACAAGTGTAATTTATTTTGTGACAAACGAACGTTTTCGTAGTTTGACAAGGCAATTAATGGCAATGATAACTGTCTAATATGGCTATCTTTTTAGCTAACTTACCAATGTGGCTAACATCTGCAATGTACCTTTTGTCAATAATTAATCAAATATAATAAATATTAATTAATTAATATTAATTAATAAAATATAAACATTTTTATATTTTATAAAACGGTTTATAAAACTAAAAAGTAGTTTGAGATGATGCTTAATTGTATTTAATACGAATTCTCGTCATTTATTTTGTTTATTGTTCTCATTGTTTAAAAGTTTGTGTTATGGTTATGGTTCTGGTGTGAAATAAAGCACAATAATTACATTTAAGACTGTTTCCCTTTTTTAAAGAAAAGTATCGAAAAAGAATCGGAATCGCAATTATTGACTTGGTATCGGTATCGAAACCAAAATGTTGGTATCGTGACAACACTACTCTCCAGTACAGGTTAGCTCTGAGTGTTAGCGATGCTTGCTAATGTAAACAAAGACCATATTACGTCCAAAACACGTCAGGCATTGTTTCTGATAGCAACTTTCTGATAGTGCCGTGGGTCCGCATGTCCGATTTGACGTAAATCACGTCACATTGGACATTACCCACGGCAAATCTGGATCAGCTCCGTTGTAGCCCCGTTTTTAGAGATTTGAGTACGGAGGGAAAGAGAGTGTGCTTTCTTTTCTGACACTTTTGTTCCCTGACACACCGGGGACACATATTTATGTATAAAGACATCAAATGTGCATTTTGCATGATAGGTCGCAGGCATATAGCATCTTCTCCCTTTTTTAGATTCATGTATTTTAATGCATGGTCCTGGCTCAAAAAATACATAAATATTAGTGGTGCACGATAATTATCGGCCCGATAATTATCGGTCCGA
>CALSBZ010046616.1:187613-204658 GCA_943591055.1 Gobionotothen gibberifrons
TGTATGTATGTATGTATGTATGTATGTATGTATGTATGTATGTATGTTAATTGTGGTGATGTGAAGTCATGCCACCATGATGTAGTTCCTTTATAGCCTCACGCAATATTAGAAACCCCAATGTAAAAATCCCATTGTTTTCTTACGAGGGAGCCCTTGCAATGCTAACTTCCGGCTCTGCGTACAGAAACATGTCATCACTGCATGGCGCTAGAGTGGTACATGCAAAAATAAAACCGAGCTTAACTTTGTTTGGTATGGACACACTGTGGCACAGGCCTTACCTTGACCACAGGCAGGTCAAACACCTCTCTGGACTCGCCCACCTCCGGGTTGTCCCCGTCCTCTGCGATGATGTGAGTGGCCAAAGCATTGTAGGACACCTCCTTCCCCTTCCCCGCCTTCAGCAGCTGCACCACCTGAAACACCAGCACACAGTTTAGTTAAGATCATCTCACTCCAGGCTGCAGCCCAGACTGGCTCAACAATGACATCAACATCAGAGCTGCAACCATTAGATGAAGTCATTTAACATGTATTCAGCCTCTCAAACATGGAGACTTCCTGCTTCTTATCTTTTGGTTCTTTAAAACAAGATATATAAAGACATCCCCTTGGACTGGGATGGACATGTTTCACTGCTTTTTAAAATGGTTTAGTTCAACAGTTAATCGAGAAAAATATTCAGCAGATAAATAACTTATACAAAATCTTCTTTATTAGCAGACTTAACTAACAGTTTAAAGAGTGGCTAAAGATCAACAACATGAAATGAAGAGAGTATGAGAGGAGGCAATTGCAGAGTTCAGTAAATAGCAATATTTTGGAATAAACAAGTCACTAGTACAGAGCTGCGGTTCAGTGAGCTCTTCTATAAACACACAACATGCTGCTGTGAACAATAAGCATTAAGCAAGGAAAAGTCTCTCTTGGGATCATTTAGTAGTTGACCTTTTCTCAAATGGTTTCCCCCCGCGTACTTATAAGACCAGAAAAAAAGATTTTATAGAAGCTTGAATACAGTAAATGTCAAACATATGTGTTTATTATATCTTATTGGTAATGTTTCAAATGTTTAGCTCTTAATGCTTATGTGTAATACATGAACTCTCTACAATTAAAGATGCGTTAGGAATATATAATTGCAAAAAGTTGCCGTTTAGTGGCTGGGCCCCTGCTCTAAAGCTTAGGAAAGCCATTTCCATCTCAATTATGTTTTATGATTGTACACATGAATATGTGTCACTGAATAAAAAAACCTTAAAGGAACTCAAAGGCTCTACTGTATGTAAAAAGCTGCTATGGAAAACGACTTTACTGAAACCTTGTGTTTTCATGTCACAGGGTGTTGTATAACTTGCCAACGACGTGCATATCATTTTTTAACACAATCACATTACCTAATTTGATACACAACCCCATACATCGCATATTCTGTATATAAACACACTGAAGGAGAGGTGCGACAAGTAGAGCCGGTGACACCAGCAGAATCAATAAACTGATCAGGAAAGCTGGGTCTGTTATCGGCATCAAGCTGGACCCCTTTGAAGCTGTGGCGGAGAGGAGGACACTGAACAGGCTGTTGTCCATCATGGATAAGCCAGGGTTTCCCAGACTTTACTTGGGCGGGGCGCCCAGGTATATTAATTGTGAATGCAACGCTGCACAAATGTGGGTCTGCCTCACCTGCCGACATGGCCACTTTCATACAGATCATAAATTAAAGCCCTTGATTGGTCTCTGTGCTTGGGATAACCTCAGCTCAGGTGAGGTTAAGGACTCTGAGTGTTTAGATAGTTAACTTAGTCTAAGTTCTCAGTGGGTCTCAAACGGTTTGGTCACCATTTATGTAAACAAATATTTCCATTTGAGAGGGTTGTGGTCAGTGTTGGGCAAGTTACTCCCTTTTCCCTCAACCTATCCTAAGGGAGTGCATGTATGTAGACACGTTAGTTTAGCTGCTATAGGCTTGGACTGTTGGGGGGGGGGCACCTTACTCAGACTTTCTGTCTGTTTGTACCTGTGTACTCTCAGGTTCCGATTAACCCAGCTTCCCCCAAATCTTTTGTGTCCATATATACGCCGGGATCCTGAGTCGTGGCTGAACCTGTCTCTGCGGTCCTGCCTGACTCTCATCATACTACTTCCCTAATGGCTCCCACAGGATTGTTGACATCCTCGTGGATTCATCTTCTTATTATAGACACATGCATTTCCAAACATTTGGACTACCTATGTTGCAAATGTATTATCTTTTCAATTTACACACGGCATCTATTGCACGTCTGTCCGTCCTGGGAGAGGGATCCCTCCTCTGTTGCTCTCCCTGAGGTTTCTCCCATGTTCCGCTTAAAACTGTGGGGTTTCTCTGGAAGTGTTTCCTTGTACGGTGTGAGGGTCTAAGGACAGAGGGTCTAAGGACAGAACAGAGTTGGACAGTGCTGCCGTAAAGTTGTTGTTGTCGCAGTTCCAGCCGGTGGATAAATAAACCAGTTTCAGTGTTTTTTCATATTGGATACGGTATGTTATTGGTTATGGCCATGATTTTATGATTATTGAAATGTATACAGTTCGGTTTCATTATGGGTGTTCTGTTCCCATAGATCTAGTCTCTTTATTTCCCCTCAAAGTGCACCAGATTGATGCATTTAACTCCAATGCATGCCCCCGGACCCCCCCAGAGGATTTGAGGTCCACCCCCACTTAAAATCACATGGACAGGTTCCTAAATACATTTACAATTGTATTTAAATAGTAACCCATGTCCATATATTTATTTGTGGGTAGTAGATTTAAACTATAGTTGCCTGGCTGGGTGTATAATTTCCGGCCTCACTTATTGTCTCGGTCCGGCCCTGGCTGTACCTGTTCACTCTGCCATCGCGTGAAGGGTCTGCTCACAAGCGACCAACAGAAAGGTTAATGTTGTTATCCCCCCCCAAAGTATATTTCAGATCTGTGGGAAACACTGATAACCCCACCCATCCTCTCCACCTACAGCTGCACAGACAGGAGCTCCTTCTCCAACAGACTGCTGCAGCTCCGCTGTCACAAGGACCGATACAGGAAAACATTCCTGCCCACTGCAATAACTCTGTACAATAAATCACTGGCTGGAGGAGAACTCTCTGCTCCATAGTTTCTCTTGGAATAAAACCACATTGTATATTTTACATTTAAATAATCTGTTCAATATTTAATATTAATATTCCTTCTGTCATATATGTATATATATATATATATATTTGTATATATAATACCTTGTACTCAACATGTGTTTTTTTTACTTTCTTGTTTATTTCTAGTCTTTGAATTTGTATTGTATGCCTAGTCTTCTTTTTATGCTGCTGCAACACAACAATTTCCCAAATTGGGATCAATAAAGTACCATCTTATCTTATTTTTATTTTAGTCACTATTTGGCAGGAAGTGCAGCTCCGTGCCACAGGTCACCAGCACACCGAGGGAACGAGCAGTGACACATGCGCAATAAGGACGCACAATTGAGCAAGATGTTGATGGTCACAGGTTGATGCAGAATAACACCGAGCCTAATCCTGAGCACCTAGCTGTTCCATCAGAGCCGGATCAGCAGACATGCTGAGCACTCTTGCTTTACAGAAAACAAACTAATACATGCCAGCTTTTTCTGTGAAAAATCAACCAAAGGCATTAGGCTAGCAGCTAACCATCTGTGCAACTACGAAACTCATAGCTAAGGAGCCGCATGAAAGTGTAGTGCTGGGTGATTAAGCCTCTTGACATAATATTCAGTGAAGTCGGGTTTCAGGAGCACAATCTCACAAATAAATGACTGGATGCTATAGGGATCACCCAGTACTGTATGTGAGGGTCCAAAGAGCAACTTCACTCATTTAGCATGTCAGCTAGTTAGCTTGCTGGTTAGCTTCTCCTGGAGCACATCATTTGGATTGAATGCTGCTAGCAATTTAGCATGCTAAACAATTTAGCTACAAGAAGCTATCGTTTTTGTGTCCAGAGCCTCACCTTTTCGTCAATGTCCCCTACCACGTAGAATTTGACATCTTTGAAAAGTTCGTCGGAAACCTTGTTTTCTTCTTCAGACATGATTGTCCATGAATGTCATAAGAATATTCATAAAAAACCCAGTCAAAAGCTTAAAAGAGAAAAAAGTCTATGATACGGCAGCTGGGTTAGAGCGTACAGTAAACCGGAGACTCTAGCGCCAAATCGCTGAGCGCGCCTTGGACTACTACATTCTGAAATACGTAGGGGGGTTTGTGATATATTATCCTTCGTACAAACGTGTATTTGTCCTTTATTGCTCTCCAATCCATTATATCACAGCCTCTCAGTCTGCATAGAAAGGATACGATCAAGAGCGCTGATAAAACAGATGTACAAGGTCGAATTGTTTATTTAAGAGACATTCAATCACCCTGTTATATGAAAGTTTATGTTTTTATCCAAACATGTAACCTAGATTATTTTAATCAGACAGTGAAGTGAGGACATTTTTTATTTGTTGTGTTTTTGTATTGTTTACAGACAACGTCTACAACTTTAAGTCATAGTGAAGCCATCAAAAAAGGCTTTGATGATGCTGTCCATATTGTATAACTCTGTTTTCAAATGTATATCTTGATTGAAATCATTTTTTTCTTTCAATGTCCGTTGAATATAAGTTGTTCTAAAAGGAACAGTGTATAGTGCAAATGTAAATGAATACAACCGTTTATTTTTTCTGTAAATGTCTGTTATATTCTTATAATAACCTTGTCTTGACTCTTGTGTAATAACATTTTGAATACTAGTGTTTAAATGAATAAAAAGTCAGGGTTAAATATCCGTGGCTCTTACCATTTACATCACTCTTGTAGGCTCTACCAGGGGTGTCAAACTCAATGTAATCGCGGGCCACATCAACATTAGGGCTGCACTCAAAGGGCCGGTTGTAACTTTAAGACTATATAAAAATATATTATCAAATAATGTATTATATTACATTATTGCCTCTGCATTGGATTATTATCAGATAGGGTAATCACTTCATAATTAACTACGTCTGAAAGCAGAAGTCTGGAGCAAATAATTGCAAGTCTCTTCAGTGAGAATGTCACAAAATGATTTGAAAAGAAAAGCCAAATTCTGGAAAAAAAGTCAAAATAAAAAAAGGAAGTGACATTTAAAAAAAAAAGTAACATTAAAAAAAAAGAATCAAATTCGGAGAAAAGGGCACATTCTAAGAAAATAGGCATATTTAGAAGAAAAAAAAGTCAAGTTCTGAGTAAAAAGTATAATTTGAGATGCATTGTGGGACATGTAGTTTATGGGCAATGTGCTTCTGTAAATCATCATGTAACCGTATAATAAACATATTATATTCTTTGCAAGCTCTTGTGGGGCCACAGAAAATGAAGTCACGGGCCGGATTTGGTTTTATTTTTGTGAACACAATATATTTTATTCAAATATTGAATTATTAATTATAATTAATATACAAGTTGTATGTAAATCAAATTAAACAAATGATGAAAAAAATAATACCGTATGGTGGCCATCAGAGCAGTAGTGTTTAACCTGGGGTTCAGGGGTGGTACAAAGATGTGTAGATAAACTATGATGTGATGTCAATGTGTGCATGGAACTTTCTTTGTACATAAAGTAATAGAAAACATAACTGCTATGTCTCCTGAACCTTTACAGCTCAGCTAACATTAACTTTGACAAATATAAATGTATTGCAACCACCAACACATACCATACATTAAATCATATACTGATGAGACAATAAGCCTGATGTTTTAGGTTATAGAATAAACAGGTCCATGTCTTTCCATATTTAGGGCATGGACTTCTGCAGAACAAGCCGCTGTTAGGCATCCCTGCATGGAACACAACACCAATGTTCGCACAGATGAGACATATCATTTCAGAGTTAGTGTAAAAGGGATTTTTAGACAAAGCAACTATTTATATTACCAAAGTCAGATCCTCCGCTTTAATATATTAAATAATTGTCTAACCTTTAACTAAACCTGTACTAGTATTTGTGGTCATGGATCTAAAACAAACCATTCAAACAGCTGATTTACCATAAGTTTGGTTACTTTGAAATAATAAGATTATATTAATAATAATTAACTCTGACCTCATGAACGCTACCTCTACTATAATTAAACAAGCTTGCATGAGAACATGAATTGGAATCACAAAAATGTTCATTGTCAATCAAAAACAAATATAAAAGATAAAAGTGCCAGTTTAATGAATATGTAATAACGTAATGTAATAAGAACTCACCATGGGCAGTGGTGGCTCCAACAATGTGTTGGTGGCTCAGTCCGTAGGGACTTGGCCTGGGATCCGGAAGGTAACCGGTTAAAGTCCCCGAACGACCAAGTAACTACAAAGGTGCCCCTGAGCAAGGCGCTGTCCCTACACTGCTCCCCGGGCGCCGTACATAATGGCTGCCCACTGCTCCTAACACTAGGATGGGTCAAATGCAGAGAACTAGTCCGGCAGTGGCTCAGTCAGTCGGGGCTGCGAGCTGTATGGTCGCCGGTTCAAGTCCCCGAACAGACCTAAATATGGAGTGTGGACTGCTACTTGGAGAGGTCAGTTCACCTATTATGCAAAATCCACTTCTTCATGTCTCTTCTACATCAACATGTGTCCCCTCTGTGGAAAGAGACTCTCTCTTTACACAGAGGGGACACATGTCTCTTCTACATCAACATGTGTCCCCAGGGCCGGCTCTAGACAAGTTGCAGCCCTAGGCGAGATTTTAGTTGGCGCCCCAGCCAGAGAATCGTACAATAAGATAAAGATTAATAGAGTATCCAAGGAATACACAATTAGAATGGGGGGTGGACGTCACATCCTCTAGGGGGGTCCGGGGGTATGCCCCCCCGGGAAGATTGTTTTGAACATTTTAAAGTAAAATGCTTCAATCTGGTGCACTTTGAGCAGAATTACTACTAGATCTAGGGGGTACAACTTTAAACACCCATATGAAAAAGATCGGTTTACATTTTAATAATCAAATAAGTATGTGAACATAACCAATAACCTACCATAGCCAATAACAAATATATGTAACTTATTTTATTTTTGTTGTTCTTTCATATCTTATTTCACCAGTTAACATTTATTTATTCGTGCATATTTTTTAATCTCTCCAGTTTTAAACGATATGTCTGGTTTACTGTCCTATAGTATACGTTGGAATGATTTCAAACCTGTTTATCCCAATAATTATAAAGGAGTGCCTTGGAAATATGTGTTTACATAAATGGTGACCAAACCGTTTGAGACCCACTGAGATAACAGGGTGCATTCACACCTAATAGTCCGTTTTCTGGTGCGCACCAGACCACAGTTTGTTACATTGTTTCATTTTTCAGAAGGTTCGGTTTGCGTTCACACGGGCAAAACTCAAACTGACTATAAACTTTAAACACAAGTCATGTGCTCGGAAATGCTGTTCAACCATTGGTCAGACATTAAGGGGGTAAAAACGCAAATCCTGGCAAGTTCTACCGGAGCCTCCGCCATGGAGCATCGGCACTTTCGGCAGGTTATTCTCATGCTGCTGTTAATCTGGAGATCAACAGACACTAGCGGCCCGCGCATATGATTATATAATCAGACAACGTCCGTTAAAAAACATTATAACATATATATGAGACGTTCTGCAGTAAGGAGGGGCGTTTCAACGACGACAGGTGTTCTTACTTTTATGTAGCTGACGGAGAATTTTTACTTTACACGACACTGTTCAACTCTTAATTCTGCTTCACTCTTTAACTAAACAACCGCGGATGTCTTGAAAGACTCATTCGCTAAAGAATTTTTTAGACATCCGCGTTCTTGTGACACGTAAATACTACGCTTCCTATGTTTTGGTGCGTACTGCGTTCACACCAGCAATGTATCGCTCCAGAGTTCGCAAGCAAGCGCTCCGAGACCACCTATTTTAGCGGACCAGAGTCCGGTTGTTTAGTTCACTTAAGAGGTCTCGGACTGTGTTCACACCGACCCAAATGAACCGCACCAAGCAGCCAAACGCACCAGGGTTCGATTCAACGGGTTAGGGTTAGGCTAACCCTAACCCTAACCCTAACTAAAGTGAACTATCTAAACACTCAGAGTCCTTTACCTCACTGAGCTGTAGTTATCAGCCTCTCAGTCTGACAGGAGAGAGCTCTCTTCCACATTATTGTAGAAACATCTTCTTCTTATATCCGTTAGAGCAGCTAGCACCAGATGCTAATAACAACAGCGCAGGTACCGGTGCGCCCTCCCTCTCTCCCTCCCTCTCTCCCTCCCTCTCTCCCTCTCTCCCTCGCACTTTGGCTGTGAGCTGCGGACGCCAGATAAGCCAACATCCCCCACTTTCATCACTTACAGCGCCCATCGTACAGGGCAAATGAAAAGTGTAACCGGGGTGAAAAGGGTGTTACATTTACTTAATTATGAATGTTGTTACATCAAGGCCGAAAATCAGGATGAGCGCCAACGGTCAAAAATGTTTTTCTACCTGTGCAGCGCCTCCCCAGATCTGGCGCCCTAGGCGAACATCTATAACGCCAGTGCTACGGGCCGGCCCTGTGTGTCCCCTCTGTGGAAAGAGACTATGAAAGTTTCAGGAACAAAGATTCTCTCTCTTTTTGTCCTGATCCATTTATATAAAAACCTGTCTGAAAATGAGCTGATCAGATTTTGGCCACTTTATGATTGTAACTGACCGCTATGCTTATTTAGTATGCATGGTTAGGGGCTGGCGTAGGTATGGGCGTGACGCTGCGAACCCCGGAATCATAACAACACGTGTTTAAACTGTTGCCGTAATCGGTGTCGCAAAGTATCAAGCGACAAGGACCTCTCAAACGTACATGTGCGCCACGTCGCAGCGTCATTCAAACACCTCTTCTCGCTTCAGAGCACATCTCG
This sequence comes from Gobionotothen gibberifrons, assembly GCA_943591055.1. Taxonomy (NCBI): domain Eukaryota; kingdom Metazoa; phylum Chordata; class Actinopteri; order Perciformes; family Nototheniidae; genus Gobionotothen; species Gobionotothen gibberifrons. Next base: position 196,554 of record CALSBZ010046616.1, read on the forward strand.
ATATATCGGTAGCCGGGCTAGCTTAACAGTCCACAGACTGAACCCAAAGCTAACTTTCGGTCGACGGGCGCTCGCCGGCTACTTTTCTGCTTCGCAAGAACACTGTTAATACTAACACACCAGTTAGTATTGACCTCGCCGTTTCTTTCTTCGGAAATAAAGGTAAGGTTTAGATTTTTCAAGCTAGTAACACACCTGTTGCTAGCTTGCCTTCCCTCACTACCGACACCACGATAGCAAGGACGTTTTTTCTTTTTCTATCTCACACCAGAGGAGAATAAGATAAAAAAGGTATTAACACACCAGTTAATATTCTTTGAGAATAAAATCTACACCGTCGCTTTTTCTCCGGATTAACGACAGGTTGGAAAAGATTTTTTCTCAGCAACATACCTGTTACGAGCGGGTCCTCTCCACGCCGTCACCACGGCGAACAAGATGGACGCTTCTCTCCCTCACACCAGAGGAGTCAGGGACTCGGAGGCTCTGCTCTGTGGCTGCGGGTTTGAAGATATCAGGCACAGACTCACACCAGGTCTGCTCGCCCTGCCTCGGGCTGGAACACGCCCAGGAGGCTATCGACAACCCCGGCTCATGCGGGCATTGTGCCCGCTTCACCATCAAGAGCCTCCGCCGACGGCTAGCACACCAAGCTAGCTTGTCGGGACAGGACCCCCCCATGTCCGCTGATTCGCCAGATGGCAATCAAGACACGGGGGCGTCTGCCGCAGAGATTGAGCCCCGCACTGTGTCGGTCTGGGGCTCAACAACAGCGGCAGCTGCAGAACCGGAGTCCCGCGCCGCGTCAGGCTGGGACACGGTGGCGGCAAGAGACGCGAGAACGGAGCCCGCGCTATACCAAGCTGGGGCTCCCGGCTGGACCTCACCATGGTCTCGCCCGCGGAGGATGTCCTGGAGTTGGACTATATGGAGGACGAAGAGGATGCCTCTGAGTTCCTCCTGTCCGACTCGGATGAGCAAGAAGATGATATTTTCATGTCGTCAGCTCAAGCTGCAAAGCCGGGAGCGATGGCTGCTCTCCCGGGCGATAGCACACCAGCTTCGCCCTGTCTGAGCATGGACCTGCAGGCCGTGTGTCAACGCGCCGCGTCCAGGCTGGACATCCCATGGCCTGAAATGGCCAAGGAGACCTCCAGGTCTCGCTACGAGGGGAAGAATTTGCCCCAAGCAGCGAGGACAAAGAGGCAGCTCCTTCCAGTCTTCCCGGAGATGCTGGACGAGGTGTCGGTCTCGTGGAGAGACCGCCCCTTCAGTAATAAGGCCCCAATCCAGGGTGCCTCCTCCCTGGACTGTGACGGTATGGAAAGGCTCGGCCTGCTCCGCATACCGCCCATGGAACCGCTGGTGGCAGCCCACCTCCAACCGAGGCTGGCTCCGACACCGAGCAGGAACCCCACGCTACCGGTGAAGGCAGACCGATTTCAGTCGACGATGACTGAACGGGCCTATAAAGCCGCAGCGTTGTCCGCAAGGGCACTCAACGTATCCTCACTGCTGACCGCCTACCAGGCGGAGGTCTGCGAGGATCTGTCGAGCAAACCTGGGCCGGCCGTGTGGGACGAGATCGCAGTGATCACAGACATTTGTCTCTGTGTACAGCGCTGCGCAGTCCAGGCCACGGGCAAAGCAATGGGCATAATGGTGGTGCAGGAGAGAGCCAGGTGGCTCAACCTGACCAACCTCCCAGACCGGGAAAAGGAGGATGTTCTCGACATGCCTATCGTTCCCGAGGGTATTTTTCGGCTCCGCTCTAGTCTCGATGCAGCGGAGATGTGAGTCGAAAAAGAAGGAAGACGAGGCCCTGCACCTCTGTCTCCCCCGAACGGGTCCAGCCGCTACCTGAAACGGTCTCGCGGCAGTCCTTCGCCCAAGTTGCCTCACGTCCTGCCCGGTTCAAAATACCGAGACAGCAGAGGCCACAGCCCGCCCCGAGTCCCCAGCCCAGGCAGGAGACGAGGACGAGCTGGCCGAGAAAATCTCCGGTTCCGGCAGCAGCCGCTCAGGCGCAGCCGACCCAGGTTTTCAGCCACCAGACGAGGAAGAAGAAGCGGGCGGCCTGACAGCCTCCTCTCCTCTCCTCGGTGACAGAGCTGGAAGTTCCCTGTTCCCCAGCTCCAGATGTGTTTTCGGGGTGCCACCATGCCCCCATCTTCCCGCCGCCTCGAGTGATGCCACAACGCCATCCTCAAGTTCGCGCCAGAGGGAAAACGGACTTAGTACCAGAGACAGCGAGTTCTGATATCTGCCTAAGTCACACAAACACATGTCACAAATACCATTGTTTTCAAATAAACCATTTTCCACTGTCGCATCCAGGCTCCAAGCCAAGGGCGCAGTCCAAAAAAATGAAAATAAAAACAATAAAAACAATAAACAGTCTGTCACCGGTCCCTCTTTTGAGAGCAGCTACGGCCTCTCTCAAAAGGCTGATAATAGACGGGTCTGTGAAGGCACCACCGCCACGCGCATGCGCAGTGCCGGCTGGGGTTGTGAAGGCACCACAGCAGTGTCGGCGGGGGTTGTCAACCTGGGTTACCACTGTGTTCAGACACTTGAGGGCCCCATAACACAACAAATAGAGACTCAGAGGGAAAGAGACGTGACATCTCCGCTGGCTTTAAAGAGCGGGAGATTCTCTCGCTACTAGAAAAGAAGGCTATATCTAAAATACCCGCCGAACAGAGTCAGAGCGGCTTTTATTCCAAGTATTTCCTCGTTCCCAAACGGGGAGGGAACGGAATTCGGCCAATACTAGATTTGAGAGCTCTGAACAAATATCTCAAAAGATACAAATTCAGAATGCTCACTCACACATCTCTGCTACGTCTCGTGCGACAAAACGACTGGTTCACATCAGTCGACCTGAAAGACGCGTATTTCCACATCCCAGTATATTACCCACACAGGAAATATCTGAGGTTCGCATTTCAGGGGGTCTGTTACGAGTACAGAGTACTTCCCTTCGGTCTGTCTCTCAGTCCAAGAGTGTTTGTACGATGTACGGAAGCCGCGATAGCCCCGTTAAGACAACAGGGTATTCGCCTGGCAACCTACCTGGACGACTGGCTGCTTCTCGCACAGTCGGAACAGGAGGCTATTACGCAGACAAATGTCCTCGTAAAACACCTGCTCGACCTGGGTTTCATAATAAACACAGAGAAGAGCATGTTGTGCCCAGCCCAGACTGTACTCTTCCTGGGTCTACACCTGAATTCGGTGCCCTTTACAGCCCGCCTGTCAGCAGAAAGAGTGAAAGCTTTCAGAGCTTGTCTCGCTCATTTCCGGCTACGCAAATATGTTCTCTTCAGATCATGTCTGCGGTTACTGGGGCTCATGGCGTCAGCCGTCCTGGTGGTACGACTGGGACGCTTACACATGAGGGAGTTTCAGCGCTGGGTAGCCGCCCTCAGACTAAACCCCGCGCGTCATGGCGCGCGGAGAGTGATGGTCACTGTGAAATGCGTAATGGCACTGCGCCACTGGCTGCACCCGACTTTTCTAGTACGGGGCGTGCCTATGGGTGCTGTCCTATCGCGGAAGGTGGTCACCACGGACGCATGTCTGACAGGCTGGGGAGGTATTTACGAAGGTCGACCAGTGAGGGGTCTCTGGAGCAGAGACCTCCAACGGGCGCACATAAATTACCTGGAGCTTTGAGCGGTGTTCCTCACCCTGAAACGCTTTCTGCCTTTTCTCAAAGGACACCATGTCCTCGTGAGGACAGACAATACGACCACAATATCGTATATAAACCGTCAAGGGGGTTTGCGTTCTCTCCAGTTACACATGCTGGCACGCAAACTGATCTTGTGGAGCTGCGGTCGTCTCCTCTCTCTGAGAGCGACGCACGTACCAGGAGTGATGAACCTCGGGGCAGATCTGCTGTCCAGAGGTGTACCACTATATGCAGACTGGACTCTACATACAAGGGTTGTGAGTCAGCTGTGGGTGTGTTACGGCCGAGCCGCGGTAGATCTGTTCGCATCAAAAGAAAATGCTCATTGTCAGCTGTTCTTTTCAATGCGCGATCTAAACGCACCGTTAGGCGTGGACGCGCTCGCGCACGTTTGTCCTCCTGTACGCGTTCCCACCCCTGGCTCTGATACCCCCAACTCTGGCCAGAGTGAGAGAACAGCGCCACACACTGATCCTGATAGCTCCGCACTGGCCTGCAATGTACTGGCTGGCGGAGATTTATCAGCTGCTGTGCGGACAGCCGTGGCAGCTCCCCCTACGCAGAGACATACTGTCTCAGGCGGGAGGGACGATCTTTCACCCACACCCGGAGCGCCTGGCCCTATGGACCTGGCCCGTGAGTGGTACAATCTGAATACAGTGGGTCTCCCGCAGAAGGTGATAAACACTATTCAGAGTGCAAGAGCTTCCTCCACTAGGTCTCTCTATGACTGTAAGTGGAGGGTGTTTGAGAAATGGTGCCTTCAAAAAAGGGCTCACCTCTTTTCAATGTCCTGTTGGGGTGATTTTATCATTTCTACAGGACCTAATTGATAAACACAGAGCTTTTTCTACGATCAAAGTCTACCTGGCTGCTATTGCTGCATGCCATGTGGGCTTTGAGGGTAAGACGGCCAGCCAACATCCTTTGGTCTGCCGTTTTATGAAGGGAGCTCGCAGGCTCCTCCCTGTTTCCAGGTCACTGGTGCCCTTATGGGACTTGACAGTGGTTTTAGATGGGCTAACTCGAACCCCATTTGAACCCCTGGAAGAAGCTGACATGAAGCACCTGTCACTGAAGACAGTGCTGTTACTGGCCCTGGCATCCGCCAAGCGAGTCAGTGACATTCATGCGCTATCTGTACATCCTTCATGCACTCAGTTCACCCCGGGGCAAACAAGAGTGTTGCTGAAGCCCAACCCTGCCTTTATACCTAAGGTGGTTGGTTCATGTACCCCAATTGACATTGAGGCATTTCCTCCGCCGCTGTGTTCCTCCGGGGGACAGCGGCCGAATTTGCTGTGTCCAGTTCGTGCTTTACGCACTTATATGGACAGGTCAAAAGAGTTTCGTTGTAATGACCAACTCTTCGTATCCTGGGCTAACCCTCAGAAGGGCAAGCCTGTTACCAAGCAACGGCTCTCCCACTGGATTGTGGAAGCGATTGCTTTGGCCTATACGAGTCAGGGTTTGCAGGCACCAACGGGCCTGCGTGCTCATTCGACTTGTGGTCTGGCTACATCCTGGGCTTTGTTCAAGGGTGTTTCCATCCAAGACATTTGTGCAGCGGCGAGCTGGTCCTCGCCGCTCACTTTTGTCCGCTTTTACAGGCTAGACGTCTCTGCTCCTAGTGTGGCCCGAGCAGTGCTGGGCCCCGTGTTGAGTCAGAGCTCTACCTGTTAAATTCTGGTTGGTTTGGTGATTTTCGAGATAAGCTTGTCTGGCAATACGGGAGCTTCAATATCCCAGAGAGAGACATCGAACGGAGTGTTATGAATGAGAACTATAGGTTACTTACGTAACCCCAGTTCTCAGAGTAACATGTAGTGAGATGTCTCACCAGACGGCCCTCCTTGCTGAGGCGAAGCGAGAAGAGGTGCTTATTTTGAATGACGCTGCGACGTGGCGCAAGCTACTTAAAGGGTGGGTGGATTCCCTGACGCTGACGTCAAGATCACCTGCCAATCAGGATTGGCGTAATGAGATTGATGCTTCTGTTTGCTACGCGATGAGGCGCATCCCATAGTGAGACATCTCACTACATGTTACTCTGAGAACTGGGGTTACGTAAGTAACCTATAGTTATCGAATACTATTGCCACGAACATTCTGTGATATTATCGGGTTTATATTGGTTATAATTGAAACTCTGTGTGTGTTGTTCTTTGGCTCAACTATAGTGCCAATTGATACGAGAGATATAAGGGAACAAACAAAAAAAATTGTTTTACGACACATTATTTTTTTTTTTACTTGCAAAATTATCTTTTAAATTGACAAACATCATATGTGTAATTCGTGACACAATTCAAACGGGATCGAAAGATAATCTTTCTCTCTCCATTGACTTCAATACATAATTTTTCCGAAATAAGGTCCAATGGAGCTCCACCGGAAGGGGAGGGACTTCGCCACTCTATAAAGAAACTGCATCCGTCGAGACTCTGCTGTGATTATTGCCGAGGGCAGCTACAATGATGTCATAATGATTTCTTGTCTTGTGTAACCATTAGCCAATCACCAACCAAGGTAACCCCCCCCCCCCCACCACCTTATTTTTTTTATTATTTTATTTAACCTTTATTTAACCAGATAAAAAAGCATTGAGATAAAATCTCATTTACAATGCTGACCTGGCCAAGAAGGCAGCAACGTTACACATAACACATAATACAAACATATGAAATACAGAGAACATAACTAAGAAAACAAAGACAAAAAAGCAGTTACTACATTGTGCACTTTAGGACATTAAGAAAGGCACTACTTATTACTGCAAGAGCAGCTGGTGGTAAGGACCTCAGACAACTTCAATTTAAAACATGCTATGGAGACAAGTGCCCTCAGTTTGAGGTGTGATTGAAGGTCATTCCAAGACCAAGGACCATAATAAAAGAGACTCCTTTTTCCAGCCTCAGTCCGCACAGCGGGAACCTGGAACCGTATCCAGGCACTGGATCTGAGGTTGTAAGAGTCACAAACTGGAGCAAATCTGGCACATATGTACAGTGGAAGCTGACCTAAAATGGCTTTATACATTAATAAAAACCAATGCTGCATCCTACGCATAGTGAGTGAGGACCATCCAGTTAGGCTATACAGTTTGCAATGATGAGTCCTATAGGGTGCATTTGATATATAACGCAGTGCAGCATGGTAGAGTGGGTCAAGTTTGGCCAAAACAGTGGGACAGGCAAATCTATAAATGGTATCACCGTAGTCCAGCTGGGACAGAAATAAGCCAGAGACCAACCTTTTACGGGATGAAGTTGAAAAACAACATTTAAGTCTGTAAAGGAAGCCAAGAGTGAATTTCAATTTCTTTGTTAGAACTTCAATATGGTGTTTGAAGTTGAGATTACTGTCCAACCAAAAGCCAAGATATTTATAGGTATCGACAAACTCAACAGAGACGCCATCAAGGGTGTCAATGGAGAGGCAAGAGGACGCTGACTTGGGAGCAAAAAGCATTGCTTTGGTTTTCTTACTGTTGAAAAGCAGTTTGGAATCAAGAAGTGCATGCTGCAGCGTGATAAAATCAGATTTTAAATTGGAAACGGCCATATCCAGAGAAGGAGCACATGAATATACAATAGTGTCATCAGCATACATATGATAGGTAGAAAATTGCATCTGATTACAAATATTGTTTACATGTAATAAAAAGAGCAAAGGCCCCAAAATAGAGCCCTGTGGAACTCCCTTCTCCAAGGTGACAGGGTCAGAGACAGTGCTACCCAACCTGACGCATTGAGTACGGTCGGTTAGATAACTCTGAAACCAGCAAATGGCATTATGACCGAAACGAGACATCAACATAACATTAGACATAATGTGGTGATCTACAGTGTCAAATGCTTTGGCTAGGTCAATAAACAATGCAACACAAACAGATTTGTTAACCAAAGCAGCCTTAATATCGTCTAAGACTTTCAGACTGGCAGTCACAGTACTGTGCTTTGATCTGAATCCAGATTGCATAGGGTTAAGGATGTTATGTGAATTTAAAAAAAGTTTTAGCTGAGTAGAAACTAGGGACTCAAGAATCTTTGATAACACAGAAAGATTTGAGATAGGACGATAATTATTTAACTCAGTGGGATCACCAGCTTTCAAGAGGGGCGATACCAGAGCTTGCTTCCACACAGCTGGCAGTGTGTGAGAGGACAGGGAGAGATTAAAAAGATCAGTTACTGGTTGTGCAATAATCTGAGCTGCAATTTTTAAAAAGAACGGGTCGAGGCCGTCAGGCCCGGCAGACTTTTTAGGATCAATTGAGTGCAAACCCTGTAAGACTTCAGAGACCGAGAAAGAAGCAATATCAAAAACAGGGGAGCTCATCTCTTGACTAGGGCTGTGAATACGACCATTTAGAGAGTCATGACTTTGCTCATCAAAAATGTGACCA
>CALSBZ010046616.1:245331-275390 GCA_943591055.1 Gobionotothen gibberifrons
CCTAACTTAGGGCCTGCTGCACTGCCTAACTTAGGGCCTGCTGCACTCAAATAGCACATTCTTTCTGAATTTCCTAAAAAGCACTCTATAAATAAGATATATATTATTATTATCATTATTACACCACTAATAATGATAATAATGGAAGAAATGGGTGGACTGCTGAGTGGACTGATACAGTATAGACGAGGCTGGTGGTGTGGTAGTGTATTCTCTTTGCCTCAGTGACATTAGCTTTATAGAAGCTAACATGCACGTTAAACTCTAGGTTATTTGTATAGAGTGTTGACTTTCACAGAGGGCCTTAAAATTAAGATAGTTTGAGGTTTAAAGATCATTGAACATACATACTGGTCCTCCATTGGAATGCTCCTTCAACTACAGCATATTCAAAATCAGAAACCGGTTTATTACCAGGCAGGTTTACACGTACGATGAATTTGACTTGGTGTCGTGGTGCATACATACATATTATACTCTGTATTGAGGTCTCTTTAAATAAAATATAATGTGTGAACCCATTCATTTCACAGAAAACAACATGAAGACACGCTGTATCAGGGAAGGACTCGACCTACAGATGTTTTCCTCTCAGCATTATCTGCACACTCGATCAGTGCAGCTGTCAGTGATTAAAATCCACCAAATCAATATGAGAGCTGGACACCTCAAGATAGCCTGGTCCCTGCCTGGGCAGAGGAGGACGTCCAGGGTCCAGTGGGATATGACCTCATTATCCCAGGAACAATAGGATCCATAATCTCACTGTGCTCACAAAGCATCACACACACAGCCACACCAGAGAGCAATGAGCTCCGAGGTGAAATCAACTCTAGTGTCACCTTTATACTTGATTATTCATTTATAATTGTATGCCAGTGACAAGCAATAACTTTGGTCTGTATTACTTCTTGCACTATTTAATGGTTCTTTAAATTAATTGTATTGTGTCTTATATACGTATATTGATGTTGCATTGTTGGAACGTGGGACTTATCTAAACTGTAACTACTTTGCATATGACAATAAAGCCTTGGAATCCTAAGAGTTGATCCAAGCGAGAAACAAGCTGCGTTTACTACTAATAAAATGCCTACATAACCCGTGTTGGAAAAAAGAAATGATGTCAACACACTGAAAAATATGTAGGCTTTAAAGCACTGACCAGCAAGGTGTGAGCTTTCATGTTGAACTCAATACAACATATTTTTATAATTTTGTGTTTGTGAGAGGGAGAGAGAACTATGGCAGAGACCGAGAGGTCTGATTCATGTCGGCAGCTTAAAAAAACACAAGACGTCATATAGTCATTTCATACATCGTACGTAGAATAAGCCGCAATACATCGAGTTTATTCGAAATGTCGCCCAGCCCTATAGCACTTTATAGTAACAATACTAACCTGTTCTACAGTCAGTGTGCCCGACTCAAGATTTGCACTAACAACTGACCGGCCGGTCGGTGTCAGCCTGTTGTACAGGATGTGAGGTGAAGGGTACACACTAATAGTTTATTTGTTCTTATCTTTTCACTATATCTGTAAAGCGTCTTTGAGCACCTGTAAAAGCGCTAACTAAATAAATCTATTATTATTATACAACGTTCAGAGAGGCAGTGTACCTCACAAATCTTTTGTGAAAGTCACCATCCTTTGGTGTTCTGAAGATATGGCAAAAAGGACTGAACTGTGTGTTGTCAATGACATATTCAGAGTATAAGGCTAACACTAGGTAGTACGTTTATTCATTAAGAACACGCAACAGACCAATAAGAATTGAGTATTTGACCAAAACATTGTATAACTATTGTGAATATATGGATAATTATAATAACCAAATACTGGAGATGGAGGATACTCTTTGATATTACCTTATTGAATAACTGATGTCAAGAATAACAACATAATCAAATACTAACAGCTGATCCTTCTGACAACATGTGTATGCAGTGGCGAGCCGTGACTTTTATACCTAGGCCCTCTGACCCCCACCACTTCCCTCGGGAAAAAAAAGAGTTATTACATCACAGCGTATACTTCAGTGGAATATCAAAACAACGGCCCGGGGTGCAAAACGCATCAATGAAAGCGACCCTCTACCACACAAAACAACACCTGTAAATAACCTAATTTGTGTTCTTTGAAATTGAAAAGGATATTGCATTGTGTTTGTTACTTTCGTTGCAGTTGTAAATCTTAAGTGTAATTTGGCATGCTTTTATTTTGAAGGCGAGTTTACGCTGTGGACAGGAAGTTGTTGTTGCTATGGAAACAAGAAAAGCTTCACAGCGGGCGGAACTTGTCATAAAGTCCACGATAATAAACCCACCCATTTAGAGGGAAGATATGATTGGTCAATTGTACTGTCATTTGACATTACTCTCTCGTTCAGTTACTATAGCTGGCCCTCTGTGAATTTACAGCTGGACCACCAATCAGCTCCTCTCTTCACAGTAACTCACAGAGAAGAGCTTCTTTCATTTAACCCTTCACATTCCAACAGAAACTGAATAGGCAGATTCAAAGGATTTATTTCTTTGGAAATGTTATTTTAAATACAATTAAATCAAGTTATTTTGGTAAAACTAATGAAAAATATTTTCTTTTAAATATTTCAAAGAAATATTAAAAGACATAATTTGTTTTAATGTTTTTAAATATTATTTTGTAGAATATCCTAGGCCCTCAGAGAGGGGCTGGAGGGCCCTGGCGGCTCTCCACTGTGTGTATGTACCGAGAGCTGTAGGACATCAGTTTACCTTTTTGTCTTTCATGGTTCCGTCAGGGTTGAGTCTAAAGCCGCCAACGTTGATGGTTTTCTTTGGGTCAATCTGGCTGATTGAGTAGTTCAGTTCGTCAGCAATGGCCTTGCATGCTGGGAAACAAAGGTAAACCTCAGTGATGGCAACAAACTGCTTATTGTCATGAATTGAATTTAGTTTAGTAGGTTCTTTAAATAGAAAGTTCAAGGGTCATTTGTGTTGACTGAAGGGTATTAAATGTTACTATTATTAAATGATACTGACTAACATGTTTAAGCTGTTTAGGACAAAGACATCTGACACTGCAACCCTATGTGTGTCCAATGCACTCATACATCTCATGAGTTTCTGACAACAAGTAAAGCGCAGTGTTTCCCCAACCATTGTCTTGGAGGGGCGCTGCACCCAGCCAACGGAGCCCCGCGTCCCCCCTGAAATTGAAGGCGTTCAAAAAAATATATATATATATATATCACCAAATTGCAACTAATCTATATCTACTGTCACTTTTCACATTGAACATGTGCTCTTTTATTACATTAACTAAACGCTTTCATTTTAAGTTGTGAGTTTAGTGTTTTTGACCCTAAGAAACACTGATGCATTAATCAATCACAATAATCCACAGCTCCTCTCTCTGCTCCAGAGGATTTCAAATATATATATCCCAATGCCACCCACACCCAGTTTTATTTAACGTACGGCTTTAGCGTGATATTAACCCCAAACAGATCTCTCTTCACAATGACTTTTAGAGAGGGAACAGCTTAATAAGTTACTAATAGTATTTACTATTTTACTAAATAACAAGTAAGCTCAAATAAGAAAGCTTAAAGGTGAAATAATACGAATCAACAGGAGTGACTGCAGCAGGCTGGATGCACGGCTGGTGTATCACTACAATCTGAGCGGCGTCTCACTTCTCTTAACCTGCATCCCTGCTTCCCTCTTATTTTCCTCTTGCGACTATCCATGCATCCCTGGTGGGAGGGACTAAGACGGAAGGAAACCACGAGAAGTGAGAAGAAGCAAGGAAATGAGTTTTAAGAGCAATGGGTCGTCCTTTCCTCGGAGCGCCACATGAAGCGACGTCCGTTTGTGATGATGCCGCACAGCTGATCGTCTGTCAGCAGCCAGCTCTTCATAAATATTGTGGGTTAAATAAATGTGAACAGATGTTGCATTATCGTAACGCTATGGTTGTAGGCATAACAATCAACATTAAGTAATGGCACTTGGCTTTTAATCTGAGCAAAATCCCGTCATTCATGTCTCAGCTGTGACTGAATGGAAATGACAGTAAATAAAAATGTAAAACAAAAAAAGCTGTTCCTGCTGACAGACATTCAATCTCTCTTTTTATTTTATTGTGTTCAGAATAGAAATTAATTGGAATCATGACACATTTTTCCAATAAATTAATAAAATGTTTTTTGTCCAATTTGTTGTTCAGATACATCACATATTTTTAACTAGTTGATATATGAGTGAAACAAAACACTATAAACTGAGGAGTGATTCCACTGAGTTTAATGTATTATCTTCACTCTGCTGTTAACTGCTCACGTGTTGAGAAGCATCTGATCAGTGATGCACTGCAGCCTCCAATCAGTGAGCGATACACAGTAAGGGGGCGGGGCGAGTGCCTGAGGATTTCCCTGAAGGATGGTCTGGTGGTTCCTTGGTTATCGCTCCTTGCTCCTCCGGCACAAATAAGCGCCATGGGACACTCCTTAAGATGGCGCACAAAAATCTACTTCCGTTGAGAGAGAGGACTGAGGAGTGAGGAAATGATGAATAAGAGACCTGAGGTCCAGCAGCCCTGGTCCAGCCGTACACTTATTCTCCTTACTTCCCAATTGTTTTTATTTGACAAGTTAACCTCCTTTATTTATGCCAAGTAACAGCAGAAGGCAGTAAATGTGGAGGGACAGACACTTCTGTTACCCTTCAAATCACGGGATTGAATTCAAATGTTTTTGAACAACAGCAGCATCTTCAGTACTTTAGGGATGAGTGACTCACCGGAGCAGTAGAGCTGCTGGTCCCTCTTCCCCTGGCTGCTACTGATGAACACAGAGAGCACCATCATAGTCACATGAATAATCCATGAGGCCATATTACAAACCTAGCAGGACAGACAGTTATATTAGCAGTGTGATTAGACAGGAGCGCATTCTCAGGAAACCAACGTAACATACGTAACATTGGTCAAGGTCATTTAATAAACCAAACAAGTGATACAATTGCATTTTCCATTCAACTGAATTATCAACTCATAAAGTGCTGGGCATTCATTCATTAGCATATATTTGTTTCTATAATTCTTATTAATCTTACTACTTTGACTAGTGTTATTAAATACACTCAAAAGAGTGCTAGTTATTGTTTGGGAATGATGCACCCACTCATTAACAGAGGGGCCATGTTGGGCCCTTTTCACAGTTAGATCACTTCATGGTTCGGATCTGCATGAAACCTTCCCCGTTGAATTATTACAAAACAGTTTTACAAACAATTACAACAGTGTTCTAAGCGTTTTTATAAAGTTTATACATTTTTTGATACATTTTGCACGCAATGTTATATATTTAAGAATTACAAATAATCAGGGTTATGTTAAATTGTTCACAGGAGCGCATGATTCTACCTCTTAATGTTGGTCTCAAAGTGCACCAGATTTGATCCTTTAACTTTAAATTGAAAAACTTAGGTTGATTTCTGTAATTAGTCAAGTGATTTTGCATATTAGATATTGCAGAACATTTATTATTGCATTGTTAGTTTTTCCTAATAAGTTGTAGCCATAAATGTTACATTGGCAGAATTGCAGCATAACACAAGCAGAGCTCTGTTTATTTAAAAAAAATACTTAATCATGATATCAATTTTTTTCAAAATAATTGTGATTATTTTGGCCATAATCGTGCAGCATAATGTGTGTTTAGTGAGTGCATGTCAGGATTTGAGGTAAGGCAGGACCCAGATGCAGTTTTAAAAAGACAAAAAGGTCAAATAACCAAAGGCGAGCTTTATTTAGCAAAAAGCTGTAGACGATAAACAAACAAGAAAAAACCTAACATCCATAAATCCGTAGCATGAGCATCCAGGCAAGAACCGACAGTGACAAACATGGAGGGTGACAGGAAAGACAACGAACCGACATGGAGCACAGGGGAAGACAAGACTATACACAGAAGGGTAATCACAGGACAAGACACAGCTGGGCAGGCGAGGCAGAAACACAAGGGCAACAGGTGAACACAATCAGACAATCAGACACAGGAGGGAAGACAAGAAACAGGGAGAACAGAATTTCAAAGTAAAACCATGACTAGACAGACAACTAAAATCGTGACAGTGCAGGTGTAGCTGTTTTTCAGGGTTCTCCAGCAAGATCACATCGAAATGGAAATTGAAAATGACACTTTGAGTCATTGAAAGGTTTGGATATTTGAAAAGTTATGTTTATATTGTAATATTGTCAGAGGCAAATTAATATCAGTTTTATGCGAGTATTAAAAAGACTGTTGAAATACTCAGTGGTGGCTCTAGGCCTGGGCATCATGAACAGCCACTGATGTAGCTATCTGTGTGCAGCTTCTGACACGTGTTTGTCGCTTGAATAAAATATACTTGTTTGAACTTTGTGTCTCTAGGCTAGTTGGTTTGTGTAAGTAGCCTTTTGTAAGTGCTTTTATAATGATATTACTAGTTCGTTTTTAAGAGTTCGCACATACCTTGAAAACCTCAGTTTTCAGAATGAGTATAGTTGTTGGTCAGACACACATCCCAGTACTTTGTAATCTGGATAACCCGTTACATCAGCTAGTCTGGTGAGAGGTCTGGTGCTTTGTGCCGTGCAAACTGGTTTCACTGGGATGGATTCAAACTCCCTGCCTGAATTATTGTCTCAGTCTGCCATAGACTAGGCATAGGCTGCAAGGGATAGTAACTAAGTACATTTACTTAAGTAGCCTGCTGTACTCAAGTACAAGTACATTTTGAGGTACTTGTATTTTCACTTTATACTTTACTCCACTACATTTTGGAAGCCATCTTTAGGCTCTCCCCTTCCCTTACCTGACAGAGGTAGCCTAAATACCAAACAGCGACAGACAGGTGATCAGCCTGCAGCACACCTGCGTCATGTTCTTCTTTATTTTGTTGTTTAGGAATTCATTACGGATCGACTGGGACATTACCGACATATTACTTGCATTTGCATTTAAGTGCAGTTCTGAGCATTGCGTTATTAAATGACAGATCAGCAAACATGAACTATATTGAACTACATGTTGTTAAATGTCGCTGTGGAGTGTGTTCATCGGACGGCAGCGGCATGTCTTACCTGACAGGAGCTCCACAGCGGGCTCTCTGACTGATGACCGCCGAGCTGTCACTACTTTACCCTGTACATGTTAATGTTTCATCTATGATCAGCACTCGCAGCTTACATTCAAATACACTACAAGTTGTACATCTCCGGTCAAAACTTTCAAAGTAAAATTCTCGTTGAACAACACTTTGCTATATCTGCGTAACACACGGGGGTTGAGTAAACAATTAACATGTATGAAGTAATAGACAGTAAATAACATTTATTTTTCTAAAATGGCATCTTTCACTACTGTGTCTACTTCATTCAAGCCCTTTCCTGCTTTTATTTTGAAAGCGCAGTCCGCTGAATTCCTCTCTCGCTCCGCCTGGTTCCTACTGACTTGACGCATGACGGTGAAGCTTCACGTGCTGGCCTGTGGTTGAGCCACGTTCACCCGTCAACCGTCTACTGAACCAATCATATTCAAGACTCGAAGAGCGCAGACCAATCACAGCTGCGGCCACAAATACAAGAAAACAGGTTACAGCTAAAGGAAGTGGTGGGAAGTAACTAAGTAAATTACTCAAGTACTGTACTTAAGTACAATACTTGAGTATTTCCCATGGTATTTCCATGTTATGCTACTTTATAATACTTCTACTCTACTATATTTAAAAAGGGAAATAATGTAATTGCATACATTTAAAAGCTGAAGCTACTTTTAACAAAATGCATCTCTAAAAATAAGAGTAAGCAGAACTTTGTTTATCTACAACAGTAAAATGCTACATAATGCAACAATTTTGTCTAGAAATGTCACATATATAAATATAATTATATACACACATACAGGCAATTTTTCTGCCGAATGAGTACTTTTACTTTTTCTACTTTAAATACATGTTGCTGATAATACTTTTGTACTTTAATTAGGTTAGATTTTGAATGCAGGACTTAAAATGAAGTATTTTGAAAAACAATGTATTGGTACTCAAGTAAAGAATCTAAATACTTCTTCCACCAATGGAAATGGAAATGTCTCAAACACCAACCTTTTTACCTGATATGGTCAGACAAACAAAATATGCAATGACAAGTGTAATAGTTTACACTTAATAATTGAATGCTGAAATGAAGTAGGGTTAACTATCAAGTAGTAGGCAACTTCCAATCAGGAGCTCCCGTCTCTGCTGAGGCAACACACTGTCTCCTCCTACCTGAGTGTGGAAGCAGGTAGTCTTCACAGGGGCTCTGACCTGCTTTTCCTCATACTATTGTATACATAATGTCCTCTATATAACATCAAGGTCTCCATAGCACAGGTAAATGAAAATGTCCTCAGTTCAGCGTGACTTGTAGTGGGGAGAGAAGTAGCCGTGTGAAGCCAGACAAATCTAAGCTGCAGAGGTGGGAAGTAACTAAGTACATTGAATCACAAACTGTATTTAAGTATAATCTTGAGATACTTGTACTTTACTTGAGTATTTCCATGTTATCCTTACTTATACTCCACTACAATTCAGAGGTACATGGTGTACTTTTACTCCCCTACATGTATTTATCTATAGTTACAGATCTGGATGAATAATGTGAAATATGATCAGTCTTAAAGGTCCCATGTCATGCTTTTCCGGTTAATACCCGTCCCCTTGTGTGTTATGAAGGTTTCTCTGCATGTAAACGGTCTGCAGAGTCACAAACCCTCAAAGTACACCCTGTAGCGAGTAAAACTTTAACACAGAAAATACCTGTCTATGCTTCCCCAGAACTCCTTGTTGGAGATTTCTCTTTTTCCATTGTTTTCTTCCTGGGTACAGTGACGTGCCCATACCCAAATGGACCCATTGGTCCAAATGGACCAATCCATGGAGCCGTTACGTTACGTCCGTGGGTTGGTCCAAATCGACCAATCCGCGGACTTCCTCACACACGCACACTCAATCTTTCCTCAGCTGCAGCTCCGCCGATTTCTCCTCCCTGAGACGGCGGGACGCGGCGAGGCTGTGAGTCGGTGTGTGAGCACACACACAAACTCCCAGCCAGGCTGCAGGTGTGTGTGTGTGCTCGGGCTGGTTTCGGGCTGGGTTTCGCTCATGCATCAATATTTATAATCATATAACATATCATATAGAGTGGAGGAAATCATTATTATATTATATATATATAGTACTTGGTGGAGAAACCCTAGTTGGACACACAGAGGTCAGACTCTTCTTGTAGCTGGTCTCCAGGTTTGTGCACATCTCAGGAAGGATGTTGGTCCACTCCTCTCTGAAGATCCTCTCCAAAGCCTTCAGGTGTTGAGGCTGATGCTTGGCCTCTGGAAGCTTCAGCTCCCTCCACAGATGTTCTGTGGGATTAAGGTCCAGAGACCGGCTAGGCCCCTCCCTCACCAAAATGTGCTTCTCCTTTAGCCACTCCTGTGTTCAGGAGTTCCATCTTGTGTGGAGCCCAGACCGAGGGTGATTGATGCATAGGGAGGCGTTGGTGTTCGGATCAGGGGGTCACAGGTTCAAACCCCACTGCAGTCAGCATGTCGTTGTGTCCCTGAGACACTTCACCCCAAGTTGCTGCTGTGGGGATTGTCCACAGTATTGAGTATGTAAGTCGCTTTGGATAAAAGCGTCTAACAAGTAACATGTAATGATGCTCATTTTGTCCTTCTTCTATTTCTGAATAATTGCACCAACAGTTGTCTCCTTGAGGAGGAGACAAGCTGCTTTCTGGTGGTCTTGTAGCCAATCCCAGCCTTGTGCAGGTCTACAATCTTGTCCCTGAGGTGTCTTTTATACAGGTAACAAGTTGATATTAGGAGTACTTTTTTTTAAGGAAGAGGACCTTGTAAGGGGCTGGGAGGCATCTATGTTCCTAACAGGTGGCTCCACCCTTTCCCAATTAGCAGTATTGGGAGCAGGTGTAGAGACCCACACACCTGGTGCTGATCACTCCCTCAAGGGAGACAAAGCACACAGAGGCCGTTTCTCAATCTCGAGGATTCTGGCTTCCAAGCCAATATTTCAAGGATGCTACGTCATCAAGTGGCGCAGCAGGACCGTTCCAATCTCCAGCATACTTGGAATTCCACCGAGGCCTTGTCCTTGGTTTGGGGGAAATTTCGAGGCTGCACATGGGTAGACTTCGAGTCCTTCAAATCCCCACAATGCTTTGCGCACGGACCAATTTCAAAAACCCTTGCGGAGAATGGCTGAACCGACGCAGCGCAGCACACATTTAAATGTAAGTATGTAGTGGCGTAGAACATGTGTTGGTAAATATGTTACTTTGTTACATTTGTTATCACCAAAAATGTGTTCCGTGAAAGTAAAGCAAGTTCATAATTAGATAGACATCGTGAGGGATTTATTTTCGGTACAGTTTATGTTGAAACCGTTAGAGAGAGTGGCACACTTGTTAGACTGTTCCATTCTTCTTCGTTTTCCGAAGCCGTGGCTTGGAAGCATACTTGCTTCGTTTCTGAAGGAAGTGACTTGGAAGTACGCGACTACCAAGCCAGCATCCTCGAGATTGAGAAACGGCCGGAGTTGTTCAGGTTGGACCATACAGGATTAAACGGCACAATGTTTATAATATAATGGTAAAAAGCGAAGTTGAAGAATGCAGGGGGTGTGGAGTGAAAGAAAATGTGGAACACATCATATTACACTGCAACATATACAAAACAGAGAGGGAACAACTAAGAGACAGGGTCAGAGAGGCAGGAAGGGAGTGGAGCCTGATGGGGTCACTGGGAACAGAAGGTGAGGGGGTAAGAGCTACCAGGAGGCTCCCAGTGTAAGAACACATTTTTGTAAGATGGTTAGTCGGTTAGCGGCCCGGCTACGTTAGCCTTTGTGTTTTTGAGTTTGGTAGCAATAAAGCCTTTTTTTATTTTAACACTGCCTGTGTCGTGATTGCTGCACTACCACTTTCCTCTTTTATCCGCCCAGTCCTGTTACAACTTATGTAACCGGTCTGTGGGAGCCAGAATTATTGTTGGTTGCAAGGGGATCAAATACTTATTTCACACAATGAAATCCAAATCAATTTTGATCATTAATATAAAGTCCATTTCTGGATTTTCTTTCTGATATTCTGTCTCTCATTAGTCAAATAAACCTACCATTCAAATGATAAACTGTTCATTTCTTTGTAAGTGGGTAAATTAACAAAATCGCCAAGGGATCAAATAATTATTTCCTCCACTGAAATAGACCAATCTGCAGAATGATACTTTAACTGTTGGGAGAATACTAAGTGTTCTCCTTCAAGGACAGAGGTGCACATAATAACGAAGGCCCAAGTGGGCACATGGGCACATAAGAGCGAAATGTGTCAAATTGTTCTGTGTGTGTGTGTGTGTGTGTGTGTGTGTGTGTGTGTGTGTGTGTGTGTTTTTTTGTTGTTGGTGCGAGTGTGCGTATGCTTGTGTGTGAGAACGCCGGCACTCGAGACACAAAAGTAGAGGAAGTGATCGTGGGACATTTTATCAGCGGTGCTCATGAAATGAATAAAGCAGAAACATTGGACAGATCTTAAAATCAGGGTAACGATAGATCCGTATGAAGATAAACAACCTCTCCATATTTGCCAAGACTAATATTTACGGAAGTCACGGCGATCTCTCAAAGCTGTGATCCGAAGAGGGTTACTTCCTCTTTCTATCCATCAATAATGTCACTATTATCACAATGCAGTTCTAATCCAAGCCACTTTCAAATTGGCAGTTTAATAACATGTTTGAAAGAGGATCTATATTCCTGTCTGCAGTCCTAAGGCAACTTCCTAATTTTAAGAAAGTCTTCAATGTTCTTACCTAATTTGATAAACAGTCATATGATCATAATAACAAAAATACTTTTGTTTTATATTTTTGTAAATATGGTCATAGCGCGCCAAGCTAGCCTGTCGGGACAAGACCCCTTCATGCCTGTTGATTTGCCGCCCGGCAATCGAGGCATGGTGGCGACCGCCGCGGAAGTTCAGCCCCGCGCTGTGTCAAGCTGGGGCTCAACGGCGGCGGCAGCCGCGGCTAATGGAGCCCCGCGCTGTGTCAAGCTGGGGCTCCCAACTGGACCTCACCGTGGTTCCACCCGCGGAGGATGTCCTGGAGCTGGATTACATGGAGGAAGATGAAGAAGATACCTCTGAGTTCCTCTTATCCGACTCAGACGAGCACGAAGATAGCATCTTCGTCCCATCTGCTCAGGCTGCCAAGCCGGAGGCGGTGTCCGCTCCCCCAGGCGAAAGCGCGCCAACTTCGCCCCGCCTCAGCATGGACTTGCAGGCCGTGTGCCAACGCGCTGCATCCAGGCTGGACATCCCCTGGCCTGAAGTAGCCAAGGAGACCTCCAGATCTCGCTATGAGGGGAAGAACTTGCCCCAAGCCGCGAGGATGACGAGGCAGCTTCTCCCAGTCTTTCCAGAGCTGCTGGACGAGGTGTCTGTCTCGTGGAGAGACCGCCCTTTCAGCAACAAGGCCCCAATCCAGGGAGCCTCCTCTTTGGACTTTGAGGGCATGGAGAAGCTCGGCTTGCTCCGCATGCCGCCTATGGAGCCGCTTGTGGCAGCCCACCTCCAACCGCGGCTGTCTTCGGCACCTAGCAGGAACCCCACGCTGCCGACAAAAGCAGACCGTTTCCAGTCAGCAATGACCGAACGGGCTTACAAAGCGGCAGCTTTGTCCGTCAGGGCGCTCAATGTCTCGTCATTGCTGACCGCTTACCAGGCGGAGATCTGCGAGGACATGACGAACAAACCTGAGCCTGCCGTGTGGGACGAAATCACAGCGATCGGACGGACATTTGCCTCCGTGTGCAGCGCTGTGCAGTCCAAGCCACGGGCAAATCGCTGGGGATGATGGTGGTGCAGGAGAGAGCCAGGTGGCTTAACCTTACGAACCTTCCGGACCGGGAAAAAGAGGACGTCTTGGACATGCCAATTGTCCCCGAGGGCATATTTGGCACTGCTCTGGCTTCAATGCAGCAGCGGTGTGAGGCCAAAAAGAAGGAGGATGAGGCTCTCCAGCTTTGTCTTCCCCGAAAGGTCCAGCCGCCGCCTCCAACGGCCCCGCGACAGACCTTCACTCAGGCTTCCTCACGTCCTTCCCATTTCAAAATCCCGAAACGGCAAAAGCCACAGCCCGCCCCGGGTCTCCCGCCCAGAAACGAGGCAAGGACGAGCTGGCCAAGAAAATCCCCAGTTCCGGCAGCACAGGCCCAGACCTTCGGCCATCAGGTGAGGAAAAAGAAGAGAGCAGCCTGACAGCCTTCCCTCCTCTCCTCTGTAAAAGAGCTGGAAGTTCCCTGTTTTCCAGCCCCAGAACGTGTTCCACACGTGTTCAATGCTCATGTGTTTCCGGGGTGCAACCATGCCCCCATCTTCCCGCCGCCTCGAGTGATGTCAGAACGTCATCCTCAAGTTCGTGCCATGAGGGAAATGGACTTAACGTCAAAGACAGCAGGTTCTGCTGCTTGTTCAAGTCACACAAACACATGTCCTTGTTTTCTAATAAATCATTTTCCACTGTCGTTTCCAGGCTTAAAGCCAAGGGCGCAGTCAAAAATAATGAAAAGAAAAACAATAAAAACAATAAACAGTCAGGTGACTGCTCCACTTCTGAGAGTGGCTGTTGCCTCTCTCAGAATGCGGACGGTAACCGAGTCTGTGAACGCATCATCGCCGTGCGCATGCGCAGTGTCGACCGAAGTTGTCAGCCTGGGATACCACCATGTTCAGACACTAGAGGGCCCCATAACACAACCAATAAAGACACAGAGAGCAGACAACAGGGAAGGGACCACATCTCCACTCGCTCTGAGAAGCGAAAGGTGGAAGGTGCTCACAAGTTCGGCTTGGGTTTTCAAAACGATATCACGGGGCTACAGACTCCAATTCGCTGTCACCCCCCCTCACTTCTCGGGCATTGTGCATTCGCAAGCCCGGGGAGAGTCGGCTCATATTCTAGAGCAGGAGATTCTCTCGCTACTAGAAAAGAAAGCCATATCCATAATACCCTCCGAACAGAGTCAGAGCGGCTTCTATTCCAAATATTTCCTCGTTCCCAAACGGGGAGGGAACGGAATTTGCCCTATCCTAGATTTAAGGGCTCTGAACAAGTATCTCAGAAAATACAAATTCCGGATGCTCACTCACGCATCTCTGCTGCGTCTCGTACGTCAGGACGATTGGTTCACATCAATCGACCTGAAAGACGCGTATTTTCACATCCCAATATATTATCCACACAGGAAATATCTGAGGTTCGCTTTTCAGGGTTACGAGTACAGAGTGCTTCCCTTCGGTCTGTCTCTCAGCCCACAGGTGTTTGTACAATGTACGGAGGCAGCAATAGCCCCGTTAAGGCAACAGGGCATTCGCCTGGCAACCTATTTAGACGACTGGCTCCTTCTTGCACAGTCGGAGCAGGAGGCTATTACGCAGACGAATATCCTCGTGAAACACCTGCTCGACCTGGGTTTCGTAATAAATTTCCAGCCACGCAAATATGTTCTCTTCAGATCATGTCTGCGGTTACTGGGGCTCATGGCGTCAGCCATCCTGGTGGTACGACTGGGCCGCTTACACATGAGGGAGTTTCAGCGCTGGGTAGCCGCCCTCAGACTAGACCCTGTGCGTCATGGCGCGCGGAGAGTGATGGTCACTGTGGAATGCGTAATGGCACTGCGCCACTGGCTGCACCCGACTTTTCTAGTACGGGGCGTGCCTATGGGTGCTGTCCTATCGCTGAAAGTGGTCACCACAGACGCATGTCTGACGGGCTGGGGGGGTATATACGAAGGTCGACCTGTGAGGGGTCTCTGAAGCAGAGATCTCCAACGGTCACACATAAATTATCTGGAGCTTTTAGCAGTGTTCCTCACCCTGAAACGCTTTCTGCCTTTTCTCAAAGGACATCATGTCCTCGTGAGGACAGACAACACGACCACAATATCGTATATAAACCGCCAAGGGGGTTTGCGTTCTCTCCAGTTACACATGCTGGCACGCAAACTGATTTTATGGAGCTGCGGACGTCTCCTCTCTCTGAGAGCAACGCACGTACCGGGAGTGATGAACCTCGGGGCAGATCTGCTGTCCAGAGGTGCACCACTATATGCAGATTGGACTCTACATCCAACAATTGTGAGTCAACTGTGGTTGGCTCATGCACCCCCATTGACCTTGAGGCATTTCCTTCACCGCTATGTTCCTCTGAAGAACAGCGGCCGAATTTGCTGTGCCCAGTTCGTGCTTTGCGCACCTATATGGACAGTTCAAAAGAGTTTTGATGCAAGGACCAACTCTTTGTATCCTGGGCTAACCCTCATAAGGGCAAGCCCGTTACCAGGCAACGGCTCTCCCACTGGATTGTGGAAGCGATAGCTCTGGCTTATACGAGTCAGGGTTTGCAGGCACCAACGGGCCTGCGTGCTCATTCTACTCGTGGACTGGCTACATCCTGGGCTTTGTTCAAGGGTGTTTCCATCCAGGACATTTGTGCAGCAGCGAGCTGGTCTTCACCGCTCACTTTTGTCCGCTTTTACAGACTAGATGTCTCTGCTCCAAGTGTGGCCCGTGAAGTGCTGGGCCCTGTGTTGGGACAGGGTTCTACCTGTTAAGTACTGTTTTGTTTTGGTGATTTTCGAGATAAGCATGTCTAGCAATACGGGAGTCTCAATATCCCATAGTGAGACATCGAACGGAGTGTTATGAATGAGAACTATAGGTTACTAACGTAACCCCAGTTCTCAGAGTAACATGAAGTGAGATGTCTCACCAGACGGCCCTTCTTGCTGAGGCGAAGCGAGAAGAGGTGCTTATTTTGAATGACGCTGCAACGTAGCGCAAGCTACTTAAAGGGTGGGTGGATTCCCTGACGTAGACGTCATGATCACCAGCCAATCAGGATTGGCGTAATGAGATTGATGCTTCTGATGCTACGCGTTGAGGCGCATCCCATAGTGAGACATCTCACTTCATGTTACTCTGAGAACTGGGGTTACGTTAGTAACCTGTAGTTTTATTCTCGGTGGAAAATGCCTATTTTAAGGTTAGTTTGGCCATTAAAATGCGTTTTGATGTCATTTGATGCGAGAAATATGAGTTGTTATTTCAGATTATGTGTGCAGTGGATGTACATGATCTTTAGTTTGCTAGTTATTATGAAGATTACTTCACAGAAATTGTGTCCATACAACGTTGGTTGCAAGGTGGTTGCTAGGGACGCTGCTATCGATATTATTTCTGTTATGTTGTGTAACAAATGGCGTCGGCAGGTGAGGCAGGTGTAGTCACGGCTCTCTTAATATATGTATTACTCTCGAATTTCTTAAGACCCGTTGACATCAACCCGCTACAAAACACATATGCAAACAATGCTGATCTGCTGCACGAGCAAACTAACCAAAATCATGGAAACTTTGGACATGGGAAGCACACTCTTGCAGTGTCTCTCATTTTCCCGTCTCTGTACAAACGACTGAAAAAAAAAACAAAGCCACCAACTCGACTTCAACAAAGCAACGCACTGTTCATCACAATCCGTCTGCTGCTATCTGGAGATATTCATCCGTGTCCTGGTCCAAACCACGCTGAAGCCGACATCACCGCGGTCGGCACACTCACTACAACTTTCCCACGGAGTGATGTTTGGCTTACCCCGGAAGTCGTTGTCGCGAGCGGCGGTCTGCTGCTCTCGTCTCCGGGTCTGGATTCGCCTGTCAATCCGAGAGGCGAGCTCGATCAACCCATCCAAGGAATGAGGGAGATTAAAGGAAACCAGGTAGCTAAGGTAGCTATCGTGACCTCCTGTCTTTGGATGGCCTCCTCAACCCTCTCAAAGCGGTCTCTAGGAGACCCGGTGCTTGCTTGGTCCATTTCTGGCCCGAGCTGAGAACCAAAATGCAACACACGAGAAACCAGGGAACCAAGTCGGTAAACAGCTTTATTATAAAATGTTTCACTTAAAGTTCTGGTATGAGATAAACCGGCAGACAGTAGGCAAAGGGCTAATCGGGGACAAGCAAGGGTTTCAGGAATAAGCAAGACGGGAGACGCAGGTACAGGCATGGTCAGGGAGCAGGCGAGGCAGAATAATTCAGGGACAGGCAAGGTCGGAACCGGGAGAGCAATCTGGAAGGTAATGCGGGAAAGAACTGCATGCTGCGAAGTACGATCTGGCACTGAGGTAAGAGTGAAGGGGGCCTATATACAGAGTTGGGTGTAACGCGTTACAAAGTACAAAGTAACGCGTTACTGTAATAATATTACTTTTGTCGGTAACGGAGTAGTGTAACGCGCTACTTTTATAATTCAGTAATCACACTACAGTTACTAACATTGCCCCGACACGCGTTACTTCGTTACTTTTATAAAATCAGTCTCTGACAGACAAGAGGGGTTTCCGCCGCAGGTTACGTAATCTGCGCGACTTGCGCATCCACATCTCCGCGTGCAGTGCTGCATAAACATGACGATAACTTTTGAGGGGTGGAGGTATGCCCATTATTTTGAGTTCGTCCGAAGAATAGACAGGAATGTGACGGTGAGGTGCAAACTGTGTCCAGGCCAGAAGCTGTTATCACATAGTCTGTTCTTCTTCTCTGTCTTCCGGTTGTTGCCTGTTTTGAATGACGAATACACACTACCGCCGCCTGCTGGTAAGGAGAGTTATTGCCACTCACGCATGCGCAGTTCGTACGTGCTCGGCGAGTAAAGTAACGAGTAAAGTAACGAGTAAAGTAACGAGTAAAGTAACTAGTTACTTTATGTAGAGAGTAACGAAGTAGTGTAATATATTACTTTTTTTTTTTAAGTAATATGTAATATATTACATTTTTTTAGTAACGACCATCTCTGGCTATATACTAATGGAGCTGAAGGGTGTAACAGAGAGTGAGAGAGAAACAGGGTGTGACTACCAGGTGACAAAGGTGGCTGAGAAATGCTAATGCAGAAAATAGGTAAGTGAGGGAGCAGACTGTGACAGCTATCCTTGCTCTAAGCACCCAAGGTTAAACCATGACGTATAACCGAGGAATAAATCCACGTGGGGCATCGGTACTTTGCTCAACTGGAACTCCAGCATTGGGGCGTGAAAAAATATACTCCTTTCAGGTATTTCAATGCTTTACTAAACAAATTAGATTAGATTAGATAAGATTATTTATATTGTATCTAGAGGGGTAAAATGAACACAGTCTAACACATATTTCAGTGTAACTCCACCTGCATTTTGAAAAGCACCAAAATAAAGAGAATAAGAGAAACATCTTTGGTATGATTTGATCACTGTAATCAGGAGCCGACTGCCTGTGATGTTATCTGCTGATGGCATGGAACACAAAAGACACAGGGTGATGGGGGGGGGGGGGGGTTTAGAGGGTTTTAGGGGGGGGGGGAGGGGGGAGGGGGGGGGTTCAACAGGGGGGGGGGGGGGGGGGGGGAGGCAGGGAAGGCAGATTGGCTGCCACAGATACACGACAGTTGGCTTGCTGTGTATGTAAAGGAGCTTTTTGTACTTACATTTTGTCAATGTCTATTTTTAATCACCATCATAATAATTAATAGCACAAGAACACAGAGCAGCAAGGATTTTTACAAAAAAAAGTCATTTTCCTGCTTAATGTTGCCCTGCCAGTTTCATTTTCGTGTCTGTTTTAAAGCCTGTGTAGGAGGGGGCTTCTCAGTGGGCAGGGCTCCAAAGAACCAATCTGAGATGTCATGTGGAATCATCTCATTACACTTGCTGAGGGAATTAACCTTGACGTTCAGTAGCAGGGCTGTAATTTAGGCTTCACAGCGTTAAAGATTGCCTGTCAGGTTTGATCCGGTCCCAGCTTTGTACTTCACACACTCCAGGGTTTCCTTCTACCATAAGATGTGTGAGAGCTGCATGGAGTGAGATTTGGTACAATGTTCTGGTTTCAGAATAGCTTGTTTCACTAAAACATGTTTTACCTGCATCAGATTTCATGAAGACTAGATCAAAATTCATTTCATAGTTGACAAGGAGCTGTATTTGAAATAAAAGCACTTGACATGAATGATGCCGCTCTCAGATGGTTAGTACCTTCCCCTCGACTGCCTGTTTGTGTTTTTATCATTTTCTGTTGTGTTTAACGTCTTAGAATATTTACCAAATTGTACGGTGTCCTTGGCTGTCATGAAAGGCGCCCTTCAATAAAATGTATTATTATTATTATCTGGAAAGAGAACAAATACAATTGTAAAAATAAATGTGTATTTTAATAATGAAAGTGGCTAACCCTGCATACTGCATATTCATCTCACAGAGTATACTATACTATACTAGCCATATTATTTATATGTTTTAAACAGCCACACAAATCTTCTGTACCTAATATTACATTGGGATTTACAAAGCCCAAAGGAGGCGGTGCTGTGTTTGTTTGGCTGTGCCAACCTAGATTTAAGCGAGATGTGGTTCAGAAGCATGTTGTGTACTCTCGCTGACAGTAATTATACAATAATACAGAAATATATTATATTCCAATTTTACAGTAATCACCTCTAAACCATTTCACAGTATGAACATTGTTCATATATAGAACATGTATTTAGCTGGGTTCTCTTTAGTGTTCTTAGAACATGTTTGACAGTGTAGAGCCTTGTTGTAATGTTTAGAGGCCATCACTTCTCCAATGTGTTTACCATAGATCAGCAGGTACACAAGTACACCGTAAATATATTTGCCCGTGGAAAGCAGCGGTATCGGGTACCATACTTACTTGTAACCCGGTGACAGTTGCCATGGATTTTTGACAAGCTCTTATTCTTCTGTTGACAGTGTGTCCTCAGTGGTGCTGCGAGTGTTTGCTTTCCACAAAATACCAATTAACCCCGTCCTCCTCTCACCTCCACTATGTTGGTGTTAGGGATTACCCAGTAGATGACTTGGCACTGTTCCTGCTGTCAAGGTCTACAACTTGACATTTCAAATGTGCCCCAGTGATATTTAGTTGGTTTGCTTCTCCTGACTGGAATGTGATATAATGGATTACAGCACAAATGACCAGTGGGGGGGTTTCAGGATGATTGTGCTGGCTTCATGTTAACTACTCTTTCCAAAGCATTGACATCAGGAAAGAAAACACAAGTGCTGCAATATTTTGGACATTGTAAAATAAATAAATATGAACTTTCGCAACAAAGAAAGTTCTATCTCACACAGGCTCCGCCCTCTACTGGACTCAACAATGATACGAGAGCGTTCACACACTGAATTTGCATAAACGTAGCCGGCCAATCAGGGTGAGCCTACCTGAATGTGCGCGCAGGCCGCACAGTATATAAGGCAGCTACACCTCCTGACTGTCATCCCTTTCTCTTCAGCGAGCGGGACAACCCCTGAGAAAAGCATTCGAAACAAGTAAAAAAAGTATCTTACTTCCAGGCAAGCGAATGGAGTCGCCACTGCAGGAAACCCGGGCCTGTCCCTCATGCCATGCTTAATAGCGGGCGCCGATCCCCATCAGCTCTGTTTCGAGTGCCTGGGACCAGACCCCGCCGAAGACGAGCTTGAGGTGGTGGACATGGGAGACCAGGATATGGCCGAGGCAACGCGACAAACGTTCGCCATCGCAGCCGTGCGGGTTATGGCTCCGTTTGCTGAGTAGGAAGAATGACTTCGCCTCATCGGTGTCTGACACTTCCGGGTCCGGAATCCGCGGAAGTCCGCTGCACATGTCTGCCCGCCAGGGCTTCCCCTGGTGATGGCCATGGCGGCGGAACGTGTCGGACAACCGCTCCCCTCACCACTGCCGCGGAAGCCGGTAAGCCGGTTACTGGTCAACGGTGTGGCCGCCGCTGCTTGCCGTGTGATGTCCCTGGCCACAGTGGGATCATGCCGCATGGCACTTTCCAAAAAAAGGGGGGGAAGTCGCAGCTCATCCTCAAAGGGGAGAATGCTGCGCCATTGTGAAACACTGTCCCACACTAGAGCCACCCCCACTGTAACGGCCCGTCCACACAGCGGTGTGCGTTGTCGCTTGCCGGCGGGCGTGTCTGAAACTCGACCAACAACCAATCACATGAATCTCCCGCCCCTGACACACAAGCAGCGGTTTGATTGGCTAGAGCTTGTACTGGCATATGATTCGATTGGCTGACGCTTCTGCCGAGGCGTCAAAAGTTGAACATTGCTCAACTTTTGCAGCGAGCCACGCCAGCCAGCCAATTGGCCGCGGTGGGTTCAAGGACCTCCGCAGGGGCTCGGATCCTTCCATGTTGGTTCCCCATGGGCCAATCTTTCTTTTTTGGAAGGTTTGTCGGCGGAGAGGGCCACTAGAGAGAGATCTGGCAGTGGCTCAGTCAGTAGGGGCTTGGACTGTGAGCCGTAGGGTCCCCGACCAGACCTAGTGTGGACTGCTACTTGGAGAGTTACCAGTTAGGGTTGGGAACCGAAACTCGGTTCCAGATGAGAACCGATAAGACAATGCCGGGTACCGGGTAACCATACAAAATACACAATTTCGGTTCTGCTTAACGGTTCCTAAACGCGGTAGACCCTGTATTCCACCGGGTCCATCGGCGCCGCGGTGGCCTGGTGGAATACAGGGTAAGGGCGGACTGGCCATCTGTGTGTTCTGGAGAATCACAGAACGGCCGGTCGTTGACGGCCGGCTCGGTATGCTGACGGCCGGCACTGCCCTTAATTTCTTTAAACGGCATCATGTAAGTTGCGCTGACAGGCGACAGAGGTCCACAGTTGCCCCGCAGCGAGGCTCCCCCCGCCCTCCCGTAGACAGTTCACGAGCTCAGTCACTTCATAACACCAAAGATGGGTCGCGGTAAACGCTCTAAAGTGAGGCTCCACTACACTAAAAAAGAAAAAGACAAGGCACAATGCCTGTTAATAGCTTGCCAAAGGCATAGCTCAGTTAAAATAAAGCACAGCTATTGTGCAACACATTTGTATTGCATGTATTTATTTTTATTTTTAAAAACGTTAGTTAAAGCTTAAAAGAATAAAGATATTTTTGTTATCTAAACGTTTGACCTCTTTCTTTTACAATTTTGGAATCGAAACGGGAAATCGATAAGAACCGGAATCGATAAGAACCGGAATTGATAAGCAGAACCGGAATCGGAATCGATACATTTCAAATGATACCCATCCCTAGTCCCAGTTCACCTCTTGCCCTGCCGCGGTGCCCTTGAGCAAGGCACCGGACAACCCAACACATATATTCACAGAACATTCTCTACATTACGCCTGCAACTGTCCCAGAACGTGTGGTGTGTTGTCAGCAGCTGAGCTGTACCATGGCTGACCAGCTAAACGTCTTCATTCACTGCCTGTCACACTGATCCGACACACACCTTCACTGTGGCCTGTGCGTGTGTGTGTGTGTGTGCGTGTGCGTGTGTGTGTGTGTGTGTGTGTGTGTGTGTGTGTGTGTGTGTGTGTGTGTGAGGCCTTTAAAAAAAATGTAATTATGCCGGTAACCTTAACTCCATTGCTGCTTGTTCGCTGCCTGTGTTTCATGGTGTGGTGCAGAGAGGACGTATTCTAGCAGGCCGTCCAGGAAGTTAGCATATAATATAGATCTGTGGCAAACATGTGGGCAACTGTGAGTGTGAGGTGGTACGGCCATCTTTCAATTGAAGATGTGGGTTCGATCCCAGCCCATGCAATACAAATATAAATCTTTGGGCAAGATACTTAACACCATTTAAAGAAGACATCAAAACTGTAGACAAAGAGTTCACAAATGACAACAACAATGATGTTTCTAAAATGAAATGAAACTGCATTGTGAAACACTGTCAATCAGGTTTCTTGGTAATGTATTTATTTTTCTCAAGGGTAGCATTTGTTTGAGATACAGCAAGTGAGAAGGAGGAATGGAGTGGAATGAAGATGAGGAGAGGAGTAGAGGACAGTCCGGAGGAGAGGAGCTGAGGGTCTGGAGGATGGAGTCACGTGAAGGGCTGCCAGCTGCCAGCGTCCTGTAGAGAGAACCTGCTGACGGCAGGAAGATCCTCGCAGCTGGGTCAAAGTCTTCTCCACATGCTTGGGCTGGAGGAAACAGTGTGGTGTGGAAACAGCTCTTTAGCCCCCACCCAGTATTTGAACACAGAGATAATTGGCTGGGGGTGGGTGTGGTTGGGTTTTCTTAGCTCTCAGCTAAGTTTTCTGGAGGTCATGGGTCAAGACTAAAAATAATTAAACCTGTTCAATAACACATATATTTAATAGGTAATTAATAATAATATTAATTAGATATAGGGTATTAATAAGGGAGGACATTGTTCATATCACCTCCACCATGACAATATATCTTACTGATCCCAGAGTGACACGTGTAACTGGCCGGTCAGCAGCTGCCTGCTTTTCTAAAGCTTTCTTTTGATTGAACATCTTTTAATGCTGAAATGCACAGATGTGTGGCCCAACAAGTTATGCATATAATGGAAAAACGTATTTCTATTCAAAATGTTTTATATCATTAAATAAAAGGGGAATCAGCAACCATTAAGTATCACTTTCCTTATTTATTTTTCTTTCAAACCAAAGTAATACATTGTTGTTCAGGTTTATAAAGCGTGCATGAAACTACATGATGGGAACGCACAGGGTTGTGCTTTTATTCCATCTAAAGCAGATGCGGGTACATCATAAGTGCAGTCTCTTTCCCGACTGCTGATCAATTCTCTTCTCCCCTTAACCCCATGACGATTCTCACTGAGGTTAAGGAAAACACATCTGTAATCTTGACTGCCTGATCAGTGGCAGCAACATGTTATCAAAGCTAACAGCACCATCTGCTGGTTATCATAGCACAGTACCAGGGCTAAAAGCAGAGTTGAATGTGGGGCACAGAGGAAAGAGGCTCATGTCTTTAGAGTGTTGTATTAAGACTGCTATGGCCTTGAAGTGTTCTGCTGGAGCTGCTCTTATATCAGACCATTTATTTGTCAGAAGTATGCTCCACCAAATAAGCGTTTCCCCTAGGTTTACTGCTTTGGGGGGGTGCTGGCTGAGCGGGGGGGTTGGAGGGGCGGGGGGGGTTATATATTTTTTAAATCCTCTGGAGCAGAGAGAGGAGCTATGGATTATTGTTATTGATTAATGCATCAGTGTTTCTTAGGGTCAAAAACACTAAACTCACAACTTAAAATGAAAGCGTTTAATTTATTTAATAAAAGAGCACATGTTCAATGTGAAAAGTGACAGTAGATATAGATTAGTTGCAATTTGGTGCTATATAAATATATATTTTTGTAATTATAAACCTTGAATTTCAGGGGGGGGGCCTAGACAATGGTTGGGGAAACACGAAGTGTGTAAGTCTGGTCGATACTCCCATCATGCACTCTTTTACAGTTGACTACAGTGGAAGCTGGTTCGGTATCATTTTTGACATTGTTTGTTTTACATGACATTACAATGTTGCTTTTTTTTTTTTTTTTTTAAACTTCACTTTAGAGAGTTTCTGAATTTTAGTAGCTGAAAATGGTTGGCTGGCAGAAAAGCCGAGCGAATAATAATGTTGTATGAAGCTGCATGATTTACAACCTGCATTACTGTGTTTTTTTTTATTACTGATCGATGGAGTGATTATGTGAACATGACATGACTTTGCATCATTCAGCTGACACTTTAGTCCAAAGAGACCAACCAAAAGAGCAATGCACCATGAAGAGACTGCAGGAACACCAGCTCACTGAGCCAGGCTCTCAGGCTGCCATGGAACTCTCTCTGCTATCCAATGGGGAGCTCGTTGCACCAGATTGGAGCGGAAGAGCAAACAGGAGGTTTTAGTTGAGGGTAGCTGAGTCCCATTCGGAGTGCACGAAGTGCACGTGCAATGTCATTGGCTCAGAGCAATAACATTTTATTTTCGGCCCAAGTGAGTCGTTTCATTCACTCATTCAAAACTGTTTTTAATAGAAATAAGTACATTTTTATTTTACTGATTTATTCATTATTTCTGGAATGCCATTTAGACAAATGACTATTACAAATCTATTTGTAATAGTCATTAAGCTATGACTATTACAAATCGTAAATAAAATACTTATACATTCAATACAATAAGTGTTATATGGAAGAGATCCTATTCTTCATTTGGTGGTGTGCTCTATACGTTTGTGTGCATGTAAATGGTCTGCAAAGGCTAAAATCCCTGTGTTCCCTCTCTCCCAGTTAGATTTTGAATGGAGGACATGTAATTAAGTATTTTTGAATGAATAAAATATTGGTACTTTACTCAAGTAAAGAATCTGAATACTTCTTCCTCCACTGACCATCTAGTGCCACAGCCTATGCGCTGTTATTGAAGGTGATGCTTGTCTCTTGTTGCAGTGCTGCAGTGTGTGTGCAGCAGTCTGACAGAAAAGTATTAAAAAGAAAGACATGTGGGGATGATGGAGGTCCACAGCACAGACATGAGGACACCTTGAGGACACTGGAAAGCTACGAGGATGCAGCAACTTTGCACACGATGAACTGTATGCGGGTCTTAAGTGGAAATGAGTGACAAATACTCTAGATTAAAAAGACTGGAGTCATTGATGAGTTGTCCCAAACCTTTTATTAAAGCAACAGATCATTTACAGAAAACTGACAATCCATCATTACTTCATAATAATTTATTCACTGTCATCAGTGTGTACAGAACATGTGCTGAGACACTGAGGCGAAGAGGGGCAGTTTAACCAGCAGCAGCAGCCTGTCTACTGCAGCGCTGTGGTGGAGCTCAACACTCTGTCTGGGAGCAGCGCGGTCAGCACAAGCCTTCCCTGCTGGTCTCACATGATCACCCTCTTTCACCAGGTTGCTGTAGTGTGGATTTAGTTTTTGTTATTGAAGTAGCACAGCTCCTTTAACCCGTCACAAAATAGCTTATGGCTTTACAAAAAGCTTTTAAAGCATTTTCAGAAAAAAACTTTTTTTAATTTTATTTCTCCATGTCCTTTTAAAAAAATGTTCCTTTTAAAAATCTAGAAGCTCTCTCTTGGTAAAGATTGTAATCTTTAATGTTAAAAAGGTTTTACAGTTCACATTGACTTACAAAGTGTCAGGAAGTAGAAAAGACCAGCTAGTGGGCAAGACATTCTACAAAAACCACTTCTGCACACCAGACAAACAATCTGGTGTCACGAGTCAGGGGCACAAATAACGTGGGAAGGCGACACCCTGATAGGAGAACAAAATATAAGAGGTATGTTTTACCCGGTGTATCTTTTTCACAGAAGTGTTTACATGTTTCTACTGTAAACATTGATCTACATATTGTTTATGGTCAGTATCACTACAGAAATGTGTTTTGTTTCCACAGTGCTGCACCCATTGTTAGTGTCCAGATCATATCTGCTGTGATATAACAGGAGCTTTACCTGCAGACAGACCCCTCCCTGAGGACAGTAAGGTGCCAACACTCATGCAGCTTCAAAACACTTCTGCCATACGATGATGCAAGATGAAGTTTTGATCTGTGATCTTCTGCTACCATGGATCAATGAAACACATTGTGACATCACAAAGGAAAGGGCAACAGAGACTAAAGAAAGTTTCCCTTTGAGCTGAACATCAGCCACTGAGGATGAAGACAAAGGGCTGGGTCATTAACCGTCAGCTGGTGTTGGCTGACAGGAACATGACGTCTGATCCGTGGAACCCTGTGTGAGCTGTAGGGCCTTCACACAGGAGGCCAGATCACACAGGGTTACACGTCTCATGTCACGCTCCTCTAAACCTAAAGAGCTCAACATTAATTAGAAATTATTCAAACTGATTATTTGTTAATCTAGTTAGATGGTCTTGGTACTCATATCTGGAAATAAGAAAAAAGAAACAGCTAGGATTCGACAGAACTCAGACACACAGAGAGGTAAAGGGAGATGTACAACCCACCAGAAGAACACATTTACAGCTCCCAAAAACGACTTCATGACACTAACGGCTCACACAAAGGTCTGACTAGTAAAAGAGACTTGCCAACACACAAGGACACGCTCACACACACACACCAACACACACGCTCTCTTCACATGCTAGCACACGGCTCATCCTGGATTCAACACATACTGAGTGGTAAATAAATGGCTGGGGACACACACACACACACACACACACACCACCACAGCTTTGCATAGAAACACTGAGCAGAACTAAACACAGCTGAGTGGAATGTTCTCTGATCAGCACTGCAACAGAGGAGGCTGCAGCGTTCAGAACCAGAGGAGAGCTTCACATTTGACCCTGCTATGTCAAACAACTGACTGCTAAACACCGGCTCAGCTGCAGCCTCAGTTACTGGGCAACAGAGTTCTGATGCAGGAAGCCAGACTACATCACTGAGACTTCAAAATAAAGTTCCAGCTCTACAGATTGGACTCTGCAGACTGGAGATGGAGCCGAGTTCACACTGAACTGAACCCCCCCTGACAACAAAGAAATGGACTATCTACTGAAAGAAAAACAAATGTTGATTCAAAAGAAAAGAAGGGTAAATCAGGAGTACCAGATCAGGGAACAATTCATAGATCATCACAAATGAACAGCCAAAGGAAAGTTTATGGAAGGTGTGAAAACATAGGGATGGGGAGTGTTGTCATGACGACTCAATTGTTTCTCTGGAGGTGGAGAGGTGCATCATCACGCTCAGACGGTGCTGACGCAAGGTCAGTGGGTCCCTTCTCCGTCACCACGACGACCACAGCAGGCTCTACGTTTCTATGGAGAGCACACACAGGAAGTTGAGTCTACTGATGCAACCAGGGTTCATACAGCTTACATAGAATAATATTTAATAGCAACTTTAGAATAACCACAATAAAAAGAAAGAAAACATTGTCGGTTGAGGCTCATCCACAACCAGCTGATCTGATATTCGTGGACAGGACATAGTCGGGGGAGGGGGGGTTGCTTTTGATGATGTGCGTCTGATGGCTTCATCGGACTGCGACCTTCAGAGGCCACGGGTCTCAGCAGGAAACCAACTGACTGTCTACTCCACGTAGGGAATGGTGTCCTTACCCTAAGGGAATGAGTCCTTACCCTAAGGGACTCCTTACCCTAAGGGAATGAGTCCTTACCCTAAGGGAATGAGTCCTTAATGAGTTCAAGTTATTGGGATCTTTTTCTTGAGTAAGGGGATGCTGGAGCATTGAATGGGCTGGAGAATCCGAGCAGCGCGAGCTCTACTACACGTTATGATGAAGAGAGAGCTGAGACGGAGAAGTTGGGGCCCTCTGCTGGAACTGCTAACCCTAACCTCCGCGACCCGACTTTGGGTAAGCCAATGAAGATGGGTTAGGGTTAGGGTCCGTCGATGGATCGATGGATCGATGGATCGATGGATCCATGGATCCCAGTAATTGTGATGTTTATTCATATATACCAAACATTCTCTCCTTTCAGCTTCCTAAGGTAGAGATGTGTGTCCTGTTCACTCATCAGTGGCGTCACTGTGGCGGACACATACAATAGCAATCCTCCCGATGAGCATGAATGTGAATAAAAACAATGTTTACCTATGGGCTCATCCTGGATCTGTTCCTCTGCCTCAAACACAGCTGCTGCAGAAAGAGACAAAGATGCACAAGTAAATCTACGAGATCTTAAACACATTGTAATGTTATCCCCTCACAAAGCCTGTGGCCCCATTTATGCACAGTGCATCCACCCTACGGTTGGAAGGCGTGTGCGATTGTGCCCACCTTCTTCTGCTGCCTCCTCTACTTCCTGTGCTTCTTCTTCTGCCTCTGAAGGTGGAACAAAGACATTTGAAACCATTAACCAAGTGTTTGCTACGAGGCGTCTTGCAAACAGCCGCCACACACCGTGCTCAGTAAGAGGAGACCTATGCAGTGTGTCACAGTGTTCCTTTTGAGTTAGTCTTTAGACGAAAATGGTTATTAGTTTTAGTCACATTTTAGTCATTTCTATCCTTCATAGTTTTAGTCTAGTTTTAGTCGACGAAAACTCAAAACGTGTTAGTCTAGTTTTAGTCGACAAGTGCCTCTTCAGGTTGGTCGTATTCTTCCCAACTAATTTGAAGCCACATGGCGTCTCTCCTTCTCCCGCAGTAACAGTGCAGTGTGTTTTACTTTCTACCGAATTATAAATAAAGTGTGTCCATATATCTAGTCTTTTTTTCCGACCAAAAACTAAAAGCGCTGTCGCTGAATCCGTCATCTTGTTATCTTCTCACTGTTTGCACATCATCATTCACCACCTGCTGCAGCTGGCCTGGGGTGGGGGTGAGTGACGTGTGCAGATTCCCAGAATCCCAAATAATTCAACCAATGACAGGGATGCATTTTGAAAAATAATACCCTGCATTTGTAATGTCCGATAGACCACCCTTAACACCTTCGTCTCGTCAACGAAAACTAAATTTACATTTCGTCATAATTTCCGTTATCAAGAATCTATTTTTAGCTCGTCATCGTCTCGTCTTAGTCATGTAAAAAAGGTCGTTGACGAACATTTTTCGTCATAGTTTTCGTTAACGAAATGAACACTGGTGTATTAAACAAAGACCATAATGCACACTGGCATACTTCCACACAATTCACTATGGACCAACATCCATAGATTTCACTGAGCCTCACAACAAACAGATGATTCTTCTTTTAGATCATCAATAAGAGATACACCCCTTACTGGGGATGAGGGGGACGGTAAGTGTCATCTCAAGGAGGTTACCATTTCACTGGCTAAAGTGTAGTCTGCCACAGCCTCTGAAGCACTGAAGCACTTTGGTACAGAATGATCTATCTACTGTCTTCCCTAGTCCGAGGAGTTCCCCTTTAATATAATGATCTATCTACTGTCTTCCCTAGTCCGAGGAGTTCTGACTGGAAGGGAGTCAGTCCTGCTTTACCTGGCTCCGTTTGCTCCTCTTCTTCTTCTGGAGCTGCCTCTGTGTCCGCCTCCTCTTCCTCCACAGCTTCTTCTGCTGCCTCCTCTTCCTCCACAGCTGCTGCCTCCTCTTCCTCCACA
>CALSBZ010046616.1:275400-297900 GCA_943591055.1 Gobionotothen gibberifrons
TGTAGGTGCTGCCTCCTCTTCCTCTGTAGGTGCTGCCTCCTCTTCCTTGGCTAAATCCTCAACAGCTTCTTCTGCAGACTCCTCTAAAGGTGCTGCCTCTTCCTCAGCGGGCTCCTCAACAGCTTCCTCTTCCTCAGCAGGCTCCTCAACAGCTTCCTCTTCCTCAGCAGGCTCCTCAACAGCTTCCTCTTCTTCAGCAGGCTCCTCAACAGCTTCCTCTTCTTCAGCAGGCTCTTCAGCAGCTTCATCTTCCTCATCAACTTCTGATGCCACAGGTTCCTCCACAGCCTCTTCCTCCTCCTCCTCCGGCTCCGTTTCCTCTTCAGCCTCCTCTTCTTGCTGGTCTGCCATCATCTCTTCCACCTCCTCCACCACTTCAGCCTGGATCAAGCAATATTGTCAGAAGAAGAATGTTTCTTTTAGCTGTTAGAAAAACATCAGCATATATCTGTCAATCAGGGATGGAACCCAAATGATCATAGCTACAGACCTCAGGGGCCTCCTCCACAGGGGCCTCCTCTTCCACAGCAGGAAGCTCCTCCTCTAGCACCTCTGGATCTTCCTCAATAACCTGAAAACATAATCATCCCCCAAATGCCATTAACAGGTTTACTTTAGTGGCCAGACTACATAGGAGTATGATACCTGAAGGGCCACACTAATCACTTGGCCTGTACCAACCTCCTCAGCCTCGGGTTCCGGTTCAGGTTCCACCTCGGGTTCAGGTTCCACCTCGGGTGCTTCCTCTGGTTCAGGCTCTGGAGGAGGATAAGAAGGTTGGAGAGATGTACACACGTCACAGTTCAAGCCCAGCCTTCATTCTTCAGTTTGTGAAAAAGACACAAAAAAAGATGGTAGAAATGTTTCTCTCTGCCTAATGCTTCCTTCCACACCTGGATCTAAATCTCAATGATTATAGAGTTCCCAAAGACGACACTTCATGCATACGTTATCAAGAAAAGAGAACAGAATATTCCATCATTCTCTTGTGAAAACACACATTATATTGAACCAGAAATCTGTTCTCTGCTTTTTTTAACTGCCTGAATTGTGGGATGATTTTCCAACTCTTGTCACAAGCAAACATTAGCACCCATTCACACTGAGGTACCTGCTGGAGGTGCAGAGGTGTCCTCAGCGACAGCAGCTTCAACTACATCCACAGGCTCAGGCTCAAAAACAGCTGTGGAGAGGGGGCGGATATGTTACGTTATGTCTGATCAAACTCAACGCCATGCAACACCTGTGACAATGTCCCATCAACATTTTCCTGTGAGGAACATTAAGTATAAAGAACATGTGAGGTACCTGGTGGGGCGGATTCAGCCTCAGGAATCTTCACTGGGGCGGCAGCTTCTTCGCTACGGAAGGTTATCACCA
Organism: Gobionotothen gibberifrons; assembly: GCA_943591055.1. Taxonomy (NCBI): domain Eukaryota; kingdom Metazoa; phylum Chordata; class Actinopteri; order Perciformes; family Nototheniidae; genus Gobionotothen; species Gobionotothen gibberifrons. The sequence goes on from CALSBZ010046616.1 coordinate 276,781, forward strand.
CAGCCTTCTCTTTCAGCCCTACATAAGATCAATCAATGTTTATTTATATAGCCCAATATCACAAATGTTACATTTGTCTCAGTGGACTTGACAGTTTGTACAGAATATCAGTATGACAATACGACACCCTCTGTCCTTAGACCCTCTGTCCTTAGACCCTCTGTCCTTAGACCCTCTGTCCTTAGACCCTCTGTCCTTAGACCCTCACATCGTACAAGGAAACACTTCCAGAGAAAACCCACAGTTTAAAGGGAAAAATGGGAGAAACCTCAGGGAGAGCAACAGAGGAGGGATCCCTCTCCCAGGACGGACAGACGTGCAATAGATGCCGTGTGTAATTGAAAAGATAATACACTTACAACATAGGTAGACCAAATGTTTGGAAATGCATGTGTCTATAATAAGAAGATGAATCCACGAGGATGTCAACAATCCTGTGGGAGCCATTAGGGAAGTAGTATGATGAAAGTCAGGCAGGACCGCAGAGACAGGTTCAGCGATGAATGCACATGTTGCTGCCACAATATACATGTACATTATAGACACATAGCCATAACAGAGTCTTCGGTCCTACTGAAAACATATCCGATCATATTAATTAATTATAGGGATGCACCGATACATCGGCCGATGTTCGCCCTATTTACTGCCATCGGCAAATGAGGTGACATTCACCGATGGCAGTCGATTTTTTCGCGCGTTCCATCATAACATCTGCGGCACCCGTAGTTTGTTTATATATAACAAATAAAAATAAAAAACATGTCGGCAGTGGGGGACTATTTCACTGTTTCACTCAGAGATCCGCGATTTGCAGTTTGCAAAAAGTGTTCCGTTGACACGGCCCAGGTATAATAAACGGGGCGCTCTCTTTTCCTCTCTCCCGACAGTATCCGTCTCATGCAGCTGGCTGATCCAGTAATGAGTGATCCGACAGTAAAGAATAAATATATTCATAACTAGTGTAGGTAGATTCAGAGGTAGATAAAATAGCTAAGTGTGATAGGTCTAACTCTAAAGGTGTGTTTGGCTCCGCTCACCGGTCCCCTCACAGCGGGCAGAGCTGCAGGTCATCCACTGCGTACTTTCTAAACAGCGTACTATGTTATAACGAACTTGCTCAGCCTTTGAAACTGAAACCATTTAGCGAGAATTTGTTTTTCCTGGCAGAAAGTGGAATAAATTACATTAAAACATCGGTATTGGCCAAATTGTTATTCTTAACATCAGCCAAGAAATGTAGCATCGGTGCATCCCCAATTCATTATTAATTCATCTGGATTTAAATATGCCACATGTATGATAGTGATGCAGTTATGAAGAAGAAACTAAATAGTGGGACATGTGGTGTATCAGAGAGGAACTTGTACAGGACCTTGGAAGAACCTTCTCAACAGGACATTGGGTTCCTTTAGCTGACAGAATCGAGTTTGATCAGATATCTCATGAACTCAGTAGTTATTTTAATAGTCTTTGGCTCAACGTTTGTGTTGCATTTCAACAGTTATTTTGATTGCCTAAACTGGCTGTTGGCCTTAGGTCATGCGGGTCCATAGTTTGATCTGATTATCTGTGCGTCTTCCCAACATGCACTCCAGCGATTCCACAGACAGAAGAGTGGAGCTCACATTAGAAAGGAATCACTTGCAGGGATCACAAAACTTTATTGACAAAAGAAAATAAAACATAATTGGTTATGAACACAAATCCCCCTACATTCAGAAAAGCTCAACATGTAAACATCATTAGAACTACACATCATACTGACACAAAATGTTCAGTGCTTGTTTTTGCATTATGCAGTTTCTATCCTATCCCATTCGTTTTTACTAACCCTTTAACAAACAGTACAGACCAAAACAAATACAAATCAAACTATTACTTGTTATTCCCAAATAATTCCCCAAACGTGTAGCAACTGTTCCAGCCTATTTATTTTTTGTTTAAGGTTATTGCCGTCCCTTAAAAGTCACTCCCGCTAGTCTATTGACCAACAAGCCTTTTTAGCTAGAAAATTACTTTGTTTAACCTTTTAAACAAAGGATCTTATACTCAGCTCTGGCATCATTTGAAATATGTATAGTGCCAATAACAGTGTTTCGACCACCAGATCATCTCTCTTCATTTCTGGCAGATTTCTCAGCTTTGCTCCCCTTTCGTTTGTCTTTGGCATTCTCTTTCCCTCTCAACTTGTCTTCGTCCTGTGCCTTCTTTACATCCCCCTGCCTATTACTCTTGGATTTCTCCTCTTTCTCCTCCTTGATTTTCTCATCCACTTGTTTTGCTTTTTCCTTCCTTAGTTTCTCCAGAGCCTTCTTCATCTCTTCTTTCTCCATATTCTCCTCTTCCTCTTGCAGTCTCGTTGCAACTCGTTCCTTCACTCTGGCTCTTATTTCGTCTCTCCCTAGCTCCAGCTTCTCCTCCTCCTCTTTGGCCAGGAGCTGTCTGACCTCAGCCAGAGCCAGCTTGGCGATCTTCTTGGCCTCCACACGTTCATGGATGATGGTCAGCTGCTGCTTCAGAGCCTCACGAAGCTTCCTGCCCACATCCTTAGTTGGATAGGATTCTGGGAATGGATGGGCAACAAATTGTTGGATGTTCACCACTTCCAGACTGACCAAGACCATGCTCAAATTCACTCAGTTATTGGAAAACAGGCATGTGCAGAACCAGAAATCAGTTCATTCCATACTGTTGCGTTCACCTCCAAGCAGTGAGTAGACTTCTACATCACACTGGTATGTTACTCAGTTTAAAACGGATGCAAAATCGGATTTACACCGGTTTGTTAAAAATATGACCAACATAATTGTACTGAAGAGAAACCCATGTTTACCCTAGTGGTGTTCTAATCAGACATTTTTAAGTCAATCATCACTTGAAAAATCGGATTAATAACTCAATGATTATTAACATGCTTTGTGAGAGGTTGGATCTTATTCCATTAGTGTGGCCCAGTGTAAGAGCACATGCTGCAGGAGGATACCTCTCTCTGATCCTGCCCCGGCTGCTGCTCCTCCAGCTTTCTCATCTGATGTTGCAAACAAACAAAAAGTTACAACACTGGGATAGTTTCCAGGTTATACCTTTGTAGCAGTCACACTGTTTGTAGAGATCAGTCCATTAACACAAGTCGCCACCAGTTGCACAATAAAGCATATCTCAGCCTCGAGCTGAAGCAAACCACACTGATTCTGTCGCAGAAGCCACTGTTATTTCGTCTTAACTTGGCCATACATGAAGGAGATAAACTCAACCTCAGCTGTGCAGAATCTGACGACCGCATGGTATAGTCCTTTTTCATATGCCTCAGTTCTATCATAAAGCAGTCATGGCAATTACCAGGAGCAAGAATTGTGTTAATATGAACTATGGTTCACATCAAAAGGACACAGTCAGCAGCTCACATAAGCCTCGAGACGATGCTCTCACGGCCCGTCCACACAGGCGTGCGTTGAAAGCTTCACCATTCACTTTGAATGGGGTGACGTCACTTTTCGCCGAACTGTATTGTGGGAAGCGAAGCAGAGCTTCGCTGGCGTGGCTCGCTGCAAAAGTTGAGCAATGTTCAACTTTTGACGCCTCTGCAGAAGCGTCAGCCAATCGAATCATATGCCAGTACAAGCTCTAGCCAATCAAACCGCTGCTTGTGTGTCAGGGGCGGGAGATTCATGTGATTGGATGTTGGTCGAGTTTCAGACACGCCCGCCGGCAAGCTTCAACGCACGCCGCTGTGTGGACGGGCCGTCACTGTCAGAGTTAAAGAAAAGTACATCTGCTGTTTCTGCGCCATGAAGGAGCGCACAGTTCATGTTGTTATCAACGTCCTTATAAATACTTTATTTAGAAGCTTGTTCTTTTGATTTCTTTAAAAAAAGGAATGGGTTAGGGTCCTGTTAGAGTGGATATGGAATGATGTTTGTCACTCATCTTCCAGTGTTTGTGTTTGTGCATCAATATCATGTAGATGATTCTTTAGGAATCCAGAGCAGGAAGAACCCGTTTCTTAATCAGGTTTCTTCCATGTATTCAACAGCCATCAAGTTCATTACACACACACCCTGTGTCATAATAGAGTGAAGCTTTATGGATCAAACATAACTCTCCTCTGCATCACCTGCCCGTTCTCTCATTGTTCACACAGAACAGAAACAAACTGGAGGGGTACCAATAGAACATGAGCGTATTCTACTTGTGCACAGCCACAAACTGAACTAAACAAACCAGTTGGCTTCATGACTGATAACTATTGTAGGAGTAAGACATGTGCATTATATGTAAAAAGGAAGAATGGAACCAAGGGATCTAAATCAAATCAGCATTGTGACTAGTCAGAGGGGAGGCGGGAGAGAAACAAGAGAAGGTACGTTTTAGGCATACGTTAGGCAGCGTGGGAATTAAGACATAGTAAGAAAAGCACATGAAATAAAAAAAACATTTACAATGGCTTGGTTCCATTTTGTGGAATGCAGAATAGCATTCCTGGCAGAATGGCCCTAAAATGTAATCACTTTTGCTTTTTAAAATTCTATGGCATACCAATGTCTGCCATTTAAAATAAGTTATATATGCTGTTATCTAGCAGAGTAATGGCATAAGACATATAATAGGATGCTTGAATCGATATTACAAAAAAACGTTGAGCCATTTATGAGTCCAAGGCGCCCTATTTCCCTCCTGGAATAAGCCTGCATACTCAACCTTAACTTTTAAAATAGATTGTATCAATTACTTGTGGCAGAGAACCATCACTATAAACGCTAGTCCACCTCCAGATGTTGACGGTCAGCTTTATAAATCCAATTGGTTCTCATCCAGACACACTTTATGTGTTAAGGGTCCGAGGAAAGGCTGAGGATGTGTTCATTGCATGCAGCAATAGGAGAAAGGGACAGTGGAGCAGCTGTCCAAGTGGAAATTGCATTCAATGTTTTTAATAATTTCAACCCATTTGTGCCAAAGAAATATATGTTCTAAAAAAAAGTGTTCCTGAGTATCGTGTCCATATCCCTGCACAGGGTTCAACATCATAGAGAACTCCTTTAAAAAGGGCATTCAGACTCTGCTGATGCAAGAATGCAGCTCATTTGTCAAATTTGACAATATCTTTTTTTCAAACCTTGGATTGGTTGAGCTTACAACACAATGTTGGACTGGACATTCATATCTAAAGAGACTAGATTGGTCAAGTTTCGAAAACTCTAAAGTCAGCATAAAAATGATTTTGTCGATTTCTTGGGCTGTTGGCACCCTGCAGTTGGAAATTAAATTAGAGGATAAACGGGCTGCTGCAGTTGAATAGAGGCTATTGGTTATGTAAGCCGACTATGACAATCTTCTGGCCCCGATATCCATTATCATTTGCTCCTCTTTTTCTGACCCCCCGGTCATCTTCGTCCTCCTCGTCGTCCTCCTGTGCCTCGTAGAGTCCTCCTGAGGCACGGTACTCCTCCTGCTCCTCCAGGTGTTCGAGGGGGTTTATCAGACCGTACAGGAAAGTGAAGAAACTGTTTAACCAATCAGAGCCGCCCTCTTCCACTTCTTCTAACCAATCCAGAACCTCCGATTCCCCCTGACCATCGCCCTCACTGGTCAGGCCTACGCAAACAAGAGGGGAGGTGGGGGGGGGCATGTGTGGATGGAGGGTAGAGTTTGTGGGCACAACGTTTGGAAGTGAGATGGAAAGGAAGTGGAATAAACTTTAAAACAAAATAAAAATGGCAGGAAAATATATGGGGGAAAACACATGTAATGATATAATGTCAGAGGGTTTAGAGCAGAGGGGAGGTGGAAAAGAAACAAGAGGAGAAGGTAAGAGAAGTTTTAGGCGTATGTTAGGCAGCGAGGGAACTAACAAGGCATTATCATAAGCAGCTGGGTCTGGCTGACTACACATCACTGGCCAATCTAATTAATTGACAAACTCTCTGACTGAATGTACTCCTATAAATATGGAAGTTCAGCTCACACTCTTTATCATGTGGAGACAGCCTAAAAATCATAGAGGGGGTTAACTTTAGCTAAAAATGTACTTTTACTGTACAGCCACGTTTCTACCAGCCATTGCCATAAGTGTGTGTTATTACACAGATTTCCTATGGTTCTATAACATTTTTTTTTTTTTAAATCTATGGAGGGACGGACTCATACACAAGACAAAGAGGAAACAAAAGGTTTCAAAATAAATGTGAAAAAAGGAAAATATATGTATTGGAGCATGCATAACAATGCCATGAAGCAAACTGAGATTGAAGTGTTAACAAATTGTTAGAGCTTATTAGTGTAGGGGTGGTATGGATGATGGATTGCTGGAGGGATAGAAAGGCTGGAAGTGGGCGGGGCTTAAGTTCCACCTTTTGCCTAGAATGAGAATAACTGATAAAACAGAGCAAAAGCTGGAATGCAAGTACCTCCGAAAGGGAAGATTCAAGCAAAGATTACTGCGCGTAATGATAGCATTCTAAATGTTTTCTTTAAGAGCCAAATAGTTAGTTTTTTGAATATTGCAAAACAAGCAAAGTGTTGTCTGTACATTCAAATATAGCCTAGTACACGTGTGAGATGTAAAGATTGAGACAAAAACAAACTGTGATTCTCATGCCTGACTAGAGAGCCAGAGGAAAGAGAGCAGTATACTAGGCACAACATATTCATATTAAATAGTGGCACAAAAATATGAATGTTTTATATTCTATGCAGTTCAACATGTTGACTCTTCAATTGGAATGAACTCATTTGCATACAGCTCAGGGGCCTCATGTATAAGGCCGTGCGAAGGATTCACGTGGGAAGGTTGCTTACGTAGTAGAAATCCGAAAAAATAGGCCCATACATTTTCCGATTCACCGAACATTGCGTACCGGCGAGGAAAGTGCGTATGGCACGTCCTACGCCCGTTTCCCTTTATAAATCACAATCGACTCGAAATGCGGTGCAGCTTTTGCGGGATTCACGTAACGCCCATATTTGCCTATAAATAGTCAAAGAAACGCCCATTCATTCATTCATTTTGACTGACTGCATGAAGAAGATCGCAGGAAATGACAAATGACGACAGAACAGCTAAAAAGACATCTCACTTTTTAATAATCAGATTTTGGTTATTTTGGTAGCAGCATGGAGGTCGGATCGTCACCAAAATAAATGGTCCGAAAAAGGTTAATGACAAAAACAATACAAATAGCCTTCCTCAGGCAGTGTGTTTGTACCGGGGACAGGAGACCCCCCCTTGATGAGAAACTGTAAGAAATGATCGGGGAATCCCTCCGGAGGGGAGTCATGACGACTGGATCTGAATTATTGTTTTTGTATTTGGTGGTTTGTGTTCCAGCTGTCGATCAGCTGTGCGCAGCGTCTCCTTTTCTCGTATCTTTTATTTTAAATGTATTTATTTGATGTTGTGTGAGCTTATCTCTCTGTACAGCACTTTGGTCTGAAGGTTTTAAAGTGCTATATAAATAAAGTCAGATTGGATATTCGAGGTGGTTTTAAATAACATATCCGTATTTATTTATTTCTCCAAGTTAAGTTTTTGTGTGCATTGAGGAGTCTCAAACAGGCGTTTGTTTAATCATTTTAAGATTGGCTTTAATCAATGTTTGAAAATGAATTCTTCATATATGATAAATGAGGTAACATTTTATTTATGGTATTATTTCCACATATTTCTCTCCATTCTTCCTTCTGCCAACGGTGTCGCAGTTTCTCGTCTCTCCCGTGTTTGTGCTTAGCATGGGTTAGAGTTTGCGTGGAGGACTGCACATTGTCCCGTCAAGTTAGTATTTTATAAATCGCAAACATTGCGTAGAAACTGGCGTACGCCATTTTTTGAGCGTATATCCCTTTATAAATGAGGCCCCTGGTCCAACATGTTAAGCTAGTGTACAGCATTCCGTATGTTGGAGAGTCATATCAACTGAACACAGAAATGTGTCATGCAGCAGGCATCACGTGGGGAATCACAGTTCCCAGGACACACTGAAACCTACACTTTATCATCTTCTCCTTGTTGTCTTCAATGTGTCATATGAATTATATACACAATGAAAATTAGCCAGAGGAACTCATTAGGTACATGTGAGAAAACTGTTTGTCATAAACTCCTCAGGTGGCCTTAATTGACCTTTAGTTAAAAAGGAGACAGGAGCACCTGCCTTCTTGTTGTGACCTTAGCTTTAAGAATCTTACACCAATTCGGACTTTATTACTCTTTTCAATTTGAGACATTCAAAGTGGGTTAATTAAGATAACAAAGCAGTTACAGAAACACACAACCCTGCACAGAGGTACTGAGGTAGGAAGGATTTGAGGAGTTGGCTTTTCATTGATGAGATTTTCTCTGATACCTGCCAGCTTTTTAATAGTCAATCATGCTAGACAAACCCAAATCGCTGTTAAATGTAATTAAGGAACATGAAATCATGTGACCAGCAATGCTCAAGCAAGTATTTTCCGCTTGCATGATGACTGGGGGTCATGCACCTCGTCCCCATAATGCCGTGAGAAGCTCCAGATGTTTGGCACTGGAGACAGAATCCACTAATGCAAAGCACTGATCGTAAACACCAACATTAGTTGTAAATTAGAGATGAATCAACTTGCCTAGCAGAACTTTAGCATCCTCGACATCAAAATCACCATCGCCATCTGTATCGTATGCGACCAGTTTACCTACAGCAGTAACAAACACATTTAGACTTACAGTTTGTACTCACAGGAAAAATCAAGAGACATAGCTTTACTATACATTGACATGCACCATTCCACACAGACAGACACTCCAAGACATGCACCAAGCTTATCTTAACTCTCGCATCATTCATTAAACCACATTCATAGTGGCTGTGCTCTTTGTTTAAATGGGTATATCAGCAAAGGTTACAACCAGCTTGGTGAATGTCTTTAAATGTGAGGGGGATCAAGATATAGTGATAGAGGGTACTAAAACAGAAAGGGGGTTCATGCTAGACATGTCTTAGAGCAAACAGAAAGCAATATGACACTGTTGGGTATAAACAGTGTGTTATAGAGTGGTGCAGGGATGACGTATTTACCCTGAAGGAAGCTGCTGGCTCCCTCGACAAAAAAGCAACAGGATTTCTCCATAGGATTTTGGAAAATAGCTGCAAATAAGGTCTGTGGAAAACGAACCCGTTAGATAAATGCACGTTTTATTCAGCTGGATAATCGCCACATGTCTACCCTACTTTTATCATTTTCGAATCATAAATCTAATCGCCAGAAGCAAAATGCTAACGTTATGCTATAATCGAATATAGCACGACTTCAACGTCACGCCAACTTAAGATCGATATTCAAACATACAGATTCAAGCAGATACTTGCTTTCAAGCAGAACAGGGGCAAACAAACTTAGAGGGAGTGTTTACGTGTTCGGCGTAATGACGTACAACGTCCTCGACAACTTCTGTAGTCCTATTCAGCCACTTGTTAACAACCATCGTTTTTCAGACACGTAAACTCTTCACCAGTGGGGTCACTGCTGATGGATTTAACGTCGTAGAACAAAACGTGACCTGTCTCTTCAATTTGAGTCAAACAGACCTTATTTCCAGCTATTTTCCAAAATTCTATGGAGAAATCCCATTGGCTCTGAGACGAGGGAACCGGTAGTAAAATGCTAACTCACTTCCTGTTTTAGGACTCGTTCCTGCACCACTCTATTAACAGCTGAAACAGAAGCCCTGGATCTAAAGCAGTAACTGACAAATGGCTAGTTTAAGATCAATGCAGTAGATTGCCAACCAGCTGAACATGGAACAACTACATCAACTGAATGTGTGGGTGTCTAAACCAGTGGTTCTCAAATGGGGGTACGCGGACCCCTAGGGGTACGTGAAATTTATTTTATGTTAATGGCAACAACAAAAAAAGATAAATATACCAATTTTAGGAAAAGTAACGAAGTTTGAGCAGTGTGGGTTTTATATTAATAGACTAGAGTTACACATATTTCAAAACACGAAGTGTAATAACTGCAGGTTGCCTCCCTGTCAGAATGACAAAGATCCTCAGTGAAGCACAAGCCCATGTTTCTCACTATGTAAGTACAACTTATTAAAAAGATCAGTTCAATGCAACTAATGTCGTCTTAGTGTTATTGCATGATGTTAAAATTGGTTTGCCATGAATTTAGTGATGGATTGTAAACATTTGAAATCTAGCATTTAAGTGTTTCTCAGTTACAATGTTGTTGTTTTAATAAATCAGACACTGATGGTGCAGCGCTGTACCTCTTTATATAGGCTTTTTTCCTTAACAAATTATTTTTGCGCTGATCAGGGGGTACTTGGCTGCATTTATTTTTCAAAGGGGGTACATTATTGAAAAAAGTTTGAGAATCACTGGTCTAAACCATACATTTGATTATTTTCTTTAATTGTCATTCTCTTATTATATATAATATAAATAGTTATCAATAAGTCCATTTCAAAACAATTCTTAAGAGAATGGTACATCTTTGTTAACATTTATTATACCTCCAATTGTGATGTTGCGTAAGTGACAAACATAACATTTGAGATAGGCGCACCCTACAAGACAGGGATAGGCCTTTCCTCTCCAATTGTCTTTATAGCTACTACTAAATAATCTTCTAACAAGTACATAACATGAAGCTCAGATCCATGCATCACAGTCAAGTCTTAATATGGCAGCCACATTGTTGTCACTTCAATGGGTTTCTAATGTAGACCCTAAACCTTTTATGACTGGCCTCGTCTAAGAATACTTCAACACAATAGACCTGTGTAGAGTTCCTTTACTACCAGCCAGCATAACCTAACACTGTTGAAAAGGAGCGTCTTCATTTTTTAGATCCAGGGCTCTGAGAAGTGTGTAAGGGAGTGAGGACAATATTTTGAGAGGATATTCACCACAGACAATCATTCATGTAAATACGGGTAATAGAAATATGTCAGTGATTTTTACCTTGCAAGGCTTCAGACAGGTTAATTTGTAAGCCCTTAGCCTTGTCTGCATGCAACGAAAAAAACATACATATTGGAGCCTTAGCTCGATCAAGAAATATGACACAAGAGATCAATAATTCACAAATACATAATTGAAAACAGAAAATTAATAATTAAGGATGCCGATTAGTGAGAGACAGTATCCTGTGATAAGAAATGACGGACATGCATCCACCGTAGAAATCAGGAAATATAGATGAGGTTTTAATTGATGGTCCACACGCTACAGACCTGAGGGATAACAATGTTTGGTGTGGGAAAATAGAGTGCTTCTGCAATGGTGCTATAATAATGTTACCATGTAACTGTTATCAAATTAAAAAAACTTTACAATCAAAAGATGAAAATGGCAATGTTATATAAGCTATGACATGTATATGCCCACATGTATTCAAAGACTAAACTAACATCGACTGGTGTTCGACCAATTTCTTTCGTCACTTGATTTGAGAGACTCAGTTGCTATCATTTTTCAGACCGATTTGAGAACCATTTTCATAAATACGGTGTATTGAAGTAGACTAATGTCAGGTTGGGAATGACTGCTCAGTGTTTCTCACAGAAATAGATCCTTTCAGCTGGCAGCTGATGAAGTGTGTGGGTTGAGGATCGGATAAGCACTTTAGCGACACAAAAACAGTCAAGTAGGAGGTCAAATATACGCCTATGCACAGAGCTGCATTGGCGTATGAACGACTGTACATTTGTAGAACACTGTTGGAAACACTGCTTGTTATGTGACAATGGTAAATCATAGTCAGACTGGTTCTTATTCAGACAGGTGACAGATGCACATGTTTGTAGACAGACCTGTATGTGACGGGAGAGAAATGCCATAGGACTTGCTACCACACCTTTTCAGCAGCGTGCATGAAGTGTGAGATATTACAGAAAGACACTGTCAGCTACTCTTTAAAACACACATTTGTGAGGCAGCCAATACTCACCGAGGACTCCCTGATAGTCGACCAGATCAAAGTAGACCACAGCTACCGAGGTCCACACACCCAGCAGGGCCAGGACGATGAACCAGGTGAAGAAGCTGCTGGACCCAGAGTCAGCCTTCTTCCCATTCTTATTGGCTGATGAGTTTTTGGTAGCCTCTGCAACCAAAAGCCAGTAGATGATGTCAGGGTCACATTTAAACTCAAAGTCATGCTGTACATTCAAGATAATAATGTCACAAATCTATCAAAAATCAATATCAGCCAATGCATCTCTCGCACACTGTGTGTTAGTGTGCACATCTTCATATAAACAGTTTTTAAATGTTTAAGTTGGCAGCCAATGTTAGTTGCATCAGAGGGAACTACCAATTATATAAAAGGCTCAATGTCTTACCAAAAATAACCCTGTTCAAATAAATATATTGTTAATCTGGGATGAGCTTAATTGGTTAACCTTTGCGTCGCCATCTCTTGACCTTTTTCCCCACCATAATTGTTGAAACCCCTTCCTTGCTTTCAAACAGGAGGAAAACTAACCAAGCTTAGGTGGAGAGACCTGATGGACTATAAGGGAAGTGTTACATTCAAACATGGCTTGTCTATAAGGAATCATCATGTCATCACCTGCATCTGCAATAATCCATCAGAACTGGCTTGAGGGAAAGGCTATGAGGTGATGGAAACATAACAAAGCCAAAACAAGTTGTCCCATGGGTTAGGGGTGGGCGATATGACGATATATATCGTCGAGACGATATTAGGTCTCCACGATATGCCTTTTCAGAGATATCATTAGTGCACCAGGGTAGGATTTTCACGGCGGCCATGACGGCCGGTCTGGCCGTGAAGCCCCGAAAATAATTGTACGTCCTACGGCCACCATGGCCTGCGTGCCCCTGAGACTGTTAACATCTCGAAGTTGCTTTAAAAGAGTCAGAACAGTGGTTTCTGAACTGCGTTATGCTGCGTTCACAACGGACACAAAGCGAATATTCTCATCGCTCTCTGCTGGAGTTTCACCGCGGCAGTCAGCTGTGTTTACTCCTGTCACTCAAACAGGACGCGGTTTACTTAGTGATGTTTTACTCTCCTTTTCATGTTTATTGATGTTACATCACTGCTAGTGCTACCTAAAACAGAAAGTGAATTTTAATACTGAGAAACTGTGCCTTGAATATTTTATTTTATTTAGCAAGAGAGTGCACTTTACTTGAAGAAACCAGTGTTAACATTTGTTGTGTAGGGCAGGCCTACCTACTTGAACACTGAGGAAGCCATATCAAAATTCCTGTTGAATTGTTCATTCAGGGATTCATTGCAGAATTACTGTAAAACCAGCTTGAAATGGTGTTTTGGTCTGTTACTCCTTTTTATTTTAGTTTGTGTTACCTTGTAGGTGGTTGTACTGTTAAGTAACTTGAAAAATAACCATAATAAATGACATGAAAAAATATCGTGATAAATATCGTCTATCGTGATACTGCTTGAAAAATATCGTGATATTATATTTTTCAATATCGCCCACCCCTACCATGGGTGATGAAGTTCCACAATGCAAATGTGAAAAAGACTGCAGCAAAGAGAATGAACAGGTGTTGGAGTCTGTTACATGGAGCGAGGTCAAGCGTTATGCAACAGACTTCAACACACATAGCTCACAGTACTTGGCATAGTAGGGTATATTAAAATCTACGGTGTAACATTGCAGTTTAACCTCAGTCTGACAAACGCATACAGCGAGATCATAGTGAGTGTAAGACTTTAGTAATTCCATTGTTAAGATTAAAGTTCACAAAAGAAACACAAAATAGAGTTGGGTATCTTAAATTCATATTGGGGAATCTTTATGCGTCATCTGACCTAGTCGGCTGAGAATATAAATCGGACTGGCTTCCTCACTTTATTACAAACCTCTTTCTGCTTTAGAACACATAAGTAGAGGGACTCTGGTATTTTGCATTAACTCTTCATTAACACTTCTTTATTATTCTATCATTACAATTAAAGTTAATCAAAAATAATATGATCAGATGGAACCATAAATAATGTATAACATGTACAATTTGAAAGCATACTACTTAAATATCATAACTAACCTAAATGTTAACCCATTATTTGGTTACATATTACCATCCAAATCTTTTGTAGTCTACGGACTAATACCCACTGGGCTAAAGAGACGGACATCCACATGAGAAAGTTCAAGTTAAAACGGCAATATGTTCCTCACTGAATCCATCAACTAGCAACCAACCGCCAGGCACCCCCCACAATGAACTCCAGCCATCGAAGAAACTTCCCTTGAACAAAAGTTGCCCTCACCTTGCGTTACCCCAGCTATCAACGTGGGGATCGCCTTGACAACAGGAGATGTACCGGACTCAAGTAGGATGGCAGGATCCCCCATCACAGCCCACTAACTGAATAAACGCAAACTGGCAGCAAAGACAGCTAACAGCTCTGCGTCGTCTTCTCTCTGACGCTCCCCTCTTTCTCTACTGCCTTTCTTTCTCCTGCTCATCTGTCAGTTAACCCTGTCACTTTTTTCTATGAGCCCGATTCAGCTCTGGAGGTCAAAGTCAGCTATATATAGTGCTGTTGGACCAGCTGGCCCTGACAAAAAGGGAGTGAGGGACAGGCTGCCCAGCACAGCCAGTTTTAAAGGACAGCCCCTTTCTCCTTAATCAGGAACTTTTTACAGTCAAATAAAACCAAATAAATTGATTTCCAGTTCTACCTAGCAATGTCACCGTCAGTATATCAGTTCTAAGTCTATGCCAAAAGTCGGAGAATCTGATGGTCCTTGAAGGCAGGGGCAAGGGGCTGGAAGCTGTTCATGTCCCACTGTTCCAGGGACCGTAAACAATGTCTTTGGAATCTGCACTGGCAGACTTCAATTCTTATATAAATTCAAATAGAGTGGCGAAGTCCCGCCCATCTACTTCCGCCCCATGGGACCTTATTTCGGAAAAATTATGCATTGAAGTCAATGGGGAGAGAAAGATTATCTTTCGATCCCGTTTGAATTGTGCCATGAATTACACATGATGTTTGTCAATCTTAAAAAATCATGTCAATGTCAAAAAAGTCACAGTTTGTCGTAAAACTGTTGAAATATAAGACTATGAAAAATACGCAACTAGAAAGACTACAAACCCCAGAGTGATGTCATTAACGTTACACTCGTGTTACTCACCGAAACCTTGTAAAGCCGGTCCCGCATGCTGGCTCTTACGGAACTGACTAACTCCCCTTGTGTGTATGTGTACAGCTCTCAACATGCCCAGACTTGGAGTGATTTTCACCTCTTTTAATACTTTTCACTTCATTCTGAAAGAAAGAGGTGAAATGAGCCAACGTGACGGCCATCTTGGTGTTGGTGACGTGTGCGAAACCAGAGATGTAGTTCATTGAGCATTTCACACAAAGAAATGTGTTACTTCACAGTTTTACGACACATTTTTATTTTTTGACTTGCAAAATTATCTTTTAAATTGACAATCATCATATGTGTAATTTGTGGCACAATTCAAACGGGATCGAAAGATAATCTTTCTCTCTCCATTGACTTCAATACATAATTTCTCCGAAATAAGGTCCCATGGAGCTCCCCCAGAAGGGGAGGGACTTCGCCTCTATGCAAAAGAAAATTAGGATGAGGATGACGAAAAACAAAAAGGAACTCAACGCATCTGGGTTGAACCTTGAACATTTGGGTAATGCAGGAGATTCCCTCAATTTGGGCATGTAAAAAAGACAGCCGCAAGATTGTTTTACTTTAAATAATTTGCTATTTGTAATATTTCAATGTAAACATAGTATAAACTTGCCTGGGCCATACAAAGCTTAGCTTATTACCATTGCCGTGATTGGCCATGCTGCTTGTGAATATGGGTGCACAACAGTTTCCATTCATTTTGGGATTGGAACAACAAACTAGAGACACGTTGAGATAAGACTGAACACCATGGGCTTTTTTACCTTGAAGATGTGCTAGAGCAGGAGTCTCCAACCTTTCTTCATCTGAGAGCCATAATAAATCAATTGAATCCTCAAAAACAAAAAACAAATACTTCTGCAGTCTAGCTGCAGCTTAGGTCTTCTATTAAAAAGAGGACACTGAAGGTCCTTAATGTGGCATCACAAACATGACTCGAGTCTGAACACAGCAGACAACAGGAGTATTTACAACAGCATATGAAAACTAAAATAGAGCATGTGGGTGCTCACTTATTCTCTGTTTTATCAATCCCATGAATGTATGAGATTAGCTTCATCATATCTCAATCAGTGATTAAGTGAATAATAAAGTTTCTATCAGGTTACTATCAGCCTGTCACTCATTATTTTCAGGGAGGGGGCGGGGTTTGGAGGAACAGAGGGGAGACAGTGATCGCAGAAGCTTTCCTCCTGCCTTCACAAACTTTACACAAGTATTTATCAACTAAAAATAGCAAGAGGACATTCCTACTCTGCAATCCAAGACTTGATTACATCCACCAAAAACCTGACATGGTGCTAACGCAAGTATTTTTAAAAACATAAATCCATGTCTGAGCCGCAGCGACACAGACTGATTCAGGTGCATTTATTGTAGTCGGATTTTTTCTACAGTCTGTGAACCGTGAGCTACTGAAAAGCTTCCTGCTCGCGATCGACATGTTGGAGACCCCTGTGCTAGAGCTTTAAAACTGCGGGGCCCTGCCCAGGAATCCGTTCGCATACAATGCTTTCTGATGAAGTCGACCAGCGAAATGTTACTCTAGCTACAAGGTAAACCTCAGGGCTGTTTATTTCTGAAAGACCTGTATAGTGACATATTTGACACAACAAGAAAGACAGGTTTACACATTCAGGTCTTGATATAGTGATGAAAAGGAGAATAATAATTAAAAGTTTGTTATTTTCCCAAACAGATTAAATGTGTCCAACAGCAAGCAACTAATAAATACATCAAACTAGATTAATTAGTATGGCTCAATTTGACAAGGAATGCTTGATAAGTCTACTGATTTAATAAACATGAATGAATGATAAACTCCCACTGTATCAAACAGAGTACCTTTACAAACCAATACTGGCTCAGTCGAATATGAACACATCTCACACACAAGGTAAGAAGTCATGCACCACCTGAAAAAAACACCAAAAAACCATGCAATAACATACCACTCTGTTCTTCTACACTTCATTCTCATTAGGACCACAGCAGCCAAGTCACAACTGTGCACGCACGTGCACACTTTTTCTTCAAACTAATGGAAGCCTCTCTGCTCAGCGTATTCTCTGTGTAGCTCAGAACTCATTGTGGAGGCAGAGCAGCGCCTCTTCTCTCTTATTTAAGGCTGCTGTGCACCTCCTTCACTCACTTCTTTCCTTCTGGCTTTAACATGCGTACATGTTCATGTGTGTACATAAGGTTTTTATGTCTTTTAACATCATTTCAATCACATTCACTAGGCTAAGACGCTGTAGACCATTACCCAACTATTCATAAAAACAGGTCTTTTGGAAAAATGTGGACCAGAAGAAGGCCATTTGGATGTTTTTAATATTTTTTAAAGGGTCTCGCAACACCAAACCACTACATTTTCTCACTGAGTATCGGCGAGCCTAGCAGGTAATGACTTCCACTCCTTTAGTGCAGAACCATACTGACAGAACCCTGCGACAGTGCAACAACAGGTCAAACAGTACAGCAGCAGTTTCTGCAGTATTTCCAACATCAGAGAGGACAGTGGTTTTACACCATCACAAAACGGACTTGTAATGGTCATGTTCCACTCCTGCTACATGACACATCAAACATAGCTCCAGTCAACTCACTATAGACTATATTAGTAATGCTGGATAAACCATGCTTTACTTTATGCTAACATTTTAACTTGTTAAGAATGATTTTTAAACTAAAGAGAACCCCAGCTTTTGCTTTACATTTTGGGTTAAAAAGAGCAATGTTATTATAAAATCTAGGGATGCTCCAATCGATCGGCCGATACTCACTCTCTGCCGATCGATCGGTGCTCTCTAAAAGTACAATGGGAGCCAGAGCCTTTTCTTATCAAGCTCCACTTTTGTGGAATCAGCTTCCAGTTTGTGTTCGGGCGGCAGACAGCCTATCCGTTTTTAAGAGTGCGCTTAAGACCTTCCTTTTTGATAAAGCTTATAGTTAGGGCTGATTAGATTCAGCCCCTAGTTTTGCTGCTATAGGCAGGGGTGCACATAACTTTCTCAGTGAGGTACTCAGATGAGTACCTGGAGTCAGTGTTTGGTACTCCAATTTCTGGCTCCACTCAAAGTTATTTGATGAAGCCCTCTGTATCGCTAACGTCAACTACTTCGTGACCACAGAGCATGAACGTTGTGATCAGCTGTTTTAGCGCAGTTCTCCAGTGAAAGGAGACCGACTCTGTCGTCCGGTGATCTAACCGCCTTCTGGAAAAGCTTCACAAGTACGTCGGTACGCAAATGCGCTTTGTGACACAAGTGACGGTACGCAATTCAGATTGTTGCCGCGCATGCGTACCAGTTATGTGCACCCCTGGCTATAGGCTTAGTTTGTCGGGGGACACCTTACTTCTTCCTTCTCTCTGTCTGTACTCTCATGTTCCCAATAACCCAGCTTCCCCAAATGTATTTTTGGTGTCTATCTACGCCGGCATCCGGAGTCATGGATGATCCTGTTGCTGCGGTCCTGGATCGCAAGCCCTGGATGGATATCCTCGTGGATTCATCTTATTATTATAGACACATGCATTTCCAAACATTTGGTCTACCTATGTTGTAAATGTATTATCTTTTCAATTTACACACGGCATCTATTGGGGAGGGATCCCTCCTCTGTTGCTCTCCCTGAGCTTTCTCTCATTTTTCCCTTTAAACTGTGGGTTTTAACTGGAAGTTTTTCCATGTTACGATGTGAGGGTCTAAGGACAGAGGGTGTCGTATTGTCATACTGATATTCTGTACAAACTGTCAAGACCACTGAGACAAATGTAACATTTGTGATATTGGGCTTTATAAATAAACATTGATTGATTGAAAATAGTTATAAATATATTTATTGTTCACTGTCGGGTCACTCATTACTGGATCAGTGAGCTGCATGAGATACTGACAGGCTGTCAGGAGAGAGAGGGGGAGAGAGGAAAAGAGAGCGCTTCCGCTCATTTCTCCCGTGTTATTATCCAAAGTTAATGTAAACTTGAATAATGTACATCATTTGAATGTAATAATTATGTTGGTTGTTGTTTGTGGAAGCTCTAGTGAATGAGCGCCATTAACTGAGTTTTAAACATCACTTTAAATGGAAGTTCACCATAGGCCCCGCCCACTCGATCGGATCGGCCGATACTGATTCCGGCGATCGGCCCCAAAATTGGCGATCGGAGCATCCCTAATAAAATCCATAAAAATTCTCGTGTATAATTTACCTCTTCATTTGAAAAAAAAAACTGTAGCACCAAGCCAACACATGGGGATGTTTCCATCTACATGATTACATTAAAAACACACTCTTGCACATGCCAAGAACACGACACAGCATCACACATCAATCCAAGACTGACAGATCAGGATTTTACCCTTTCAGCTGTGCACCTCTTAGCCACGGCAAGGCCTTTGGAGGGGGGATGGGGAGCCTGAGGGATTTAATTGATGTATAAAGTAGAAAATAAAAAAAGAGATGTAACAAGGTAAAAGCCAAAGGTTAATCGGCTAAGACAAATAAAGCTAAGATTTGAGTAAAGTGCAAATATCTACTAATGATTAAAATCCTATCCCTCTTGTATTCTCACAGATCAATGGATTCAATGAAGCATAAAATCAGCACATCTACAGATATTCAAGAATAATGTCGCTAAACGGTTTGTTGGGATGTTCAAAAACACCTGGCATACAATTCAATGTTTATACTCCATCCAGATGTTCCGTTAGAGCCAAAGTCAATATTTGATAAGCCACTTTCTGTGTTGGATCAAATGGTATAACTCAAATAAACACATGCATGGTCCATAGGCCTTTCTTTCTCAGTAGTGAGTTAGTTAACCCACTACTGCTCCAGAACAGGGATTTTCCCATGTGCAGCAAAAAGACTAGATATGAACCAAATTTAGGACATTAAGCTTCCACATGAATACTGTGTTAATCATCCTTGATTTGTGTGTCACACACACGTACATACAACTTTAATTTAATATATCACACGTGTTGTTCATTCAGAGCAGTCTCCCCCTATAAGAGCGTTGGTGTTTCTGCTGGTTTCATTGTGCTCCCAGTGAGGGGGCGTGGCCAGTGAGAAGACGGAAAACTGAACATTTTGTTCCCTGGATGTTTCCAACCAACACTGCCCTTTGATCCGCTACAACAGGAGACGTTATGACATCTGAGATAAAGCTACAATCAGTCAAACAGCAAACTGTGCATACATTAGCATTGTGTTACCGTCGGTGTGCCATAATGAGCCCGTTTATCTGAGTGTGCTGTGTAGCGCGCTGCACGTCGTCAACACATGCAGCCAAATGTTTTCACAAACCATGATTTGTTATATAATAATATATCTAACTTTTTAATATTTTATTTGTGCTTTGCATAGTCCTGCTGTAGTATCAGGATAGTCACCTTGTATTGTAGTATAGGAGGACCTTACAGTCCTGTGTGGCTACAGGACATAGTGTACCAAGTTGGCCATACTAGCCTCTTGTATTAAGTATGAACACATTACGGAATCATCTACACACACACGGTAACTACAATAAGAATGCAAAAATGGACCCCCTCCCAAGGAGCTTTTACACAATATGTCTGCAGCCTGTGTTTAAAAGGGATACTAGAATGGGAATACACTGCGACATGACGAGTCTGTTATGGACTTAAGATACGTGCAAGGTCATTAAAGATTCACTGTATTTGGAACGGTGTGCAATATTCTGCCCAAGAACAGCAGAACAGAAAGAGGAGGTACAATGGGGACCCCCAAAGAGCCACGTATATGCTACACCACCGACGTATATGCTACACCACCGAAGCCTCTCATACTGACACGTGAGCATTTAGAAGAGTGACTCGTCCTACACTGGGGGCGTGGTGCCCGGGGGGGGCACACAGACTCGCAATGCTGGCTCAACTGGTCCCACTGCTGGAGCTGAGGGGCCTAACGTCCCGGTGTCAGCCCGGCAGTGTGGC
>CALSBZ010046616.1:313016-332753 GCA_943591055.1 Gobionotothen gibberifrons
CCTTCCTCCAAACTGGGAGTTGGCTTGCAGTAGGCAGGAACCCCTAAACTGGAGTCCTAAAGTAAGTGCTTCATCTGTACATCTAAAAACTTACTTTACTTTTCTTTCTTTTGTTACTTTTTTTTTAACGGTGCACGATCACCCTCGCGACCACCATCGCGACCACCCTCGCGATCAATCGAATGGTTGGTGACCCCTGCTTTAATGCATTATCCCTGCACATACAGACCTAAAATTATGTTTCAAGTACTGGATTAATTTTTGTTTTGGCCCAAAACTAATATTTATAATAAGTCATATAACAATTATGTAGCATATTTGATCCTCAAATTAGAGAAGTATAATTTAAAGAAATTGATATTCTATATTCAACATGAGATAAACACAGACGAACCCATTCAAATAAGTAGATGTTCAGGTAAGTATGGCTAATAAGAATAATTAATTTAATCCTTTCCAGGTTTTTACAAAAGTCATTGAATATTTGCCTTACTTTTCCTTTTCAGATTTTGAAATGACATAATGATTGATAGTTTAAGTAATGTTATTATGTTATCATACCATAGTCTTTTGATTTAATATTTATTAATGAAGCTAACGTAAATATAATCCTAAATTGAAGACACTGCAATTTTGCAGATTACAGGTTGATCAAATCACCACTGTGAATTTTATACCTCAACTGTGCATTTCTATACGTTAGCTGGATCTCTTATGATCCTACGTTTTAAATGCTTTTGACTGGTGATTGCCTTGAAGTAAATCTTTAAACTGCAAGCTGGTTTTGATTTTATAGTTTGATAAATGAGATTAACTAATGGTTAAATGTTAAAACATATTAGTTTAAAATAAATGTTTTTGCTATTATGTACCTGTGATTTTATGTGTTCATTAATATGCTTTTGACAAAAGATGATCCAAACACTGACGAGAGATGATTTTTCTATTATGATTGGCTGACTCAATCATTGTGATTGAATGTTTCAATCTTATTTTGTTGTTACTGATGTGATTGTTATTGATGTAATTGATGTTGTGTAAGTCCACACTCAAATCTGAAGATTCCCATTGATTTAAGTACTGAACCAATTATTATTAGACTAAGGTTTTTAGAGAGGAACTGTTGGGGAAATATTTTCCAAGGTCCATAACTTTGACCCAGTTTATCAGTTCAAACTGTCCTGACTGAGCACACGCACCTGTAACCTTGGCTGCTGTGCTCTCAGTGTGTTGTCTCCCTGTTCCTGCCTGTTGGCGTCAGCTGATAGAGGTGTTATGATTCTATCTTGTTATGCAGCATGTTGATTATTCTCTCTGAACTATAGCTAAATACATGGGTCTGGGGTAGAGATCTTCAGAATTGATTGTGGCATCTCTACCGTGTGGTCAGATCGTGGCCCGTGACATGTCTTGTGAATTCTCCGACCGAAGCTCCAAATAAACCATCAGTGTTTGCCATCAAAGCTCCAGCTCTCCTCGTGTCTCTTTGAGTCCTGACTCCAATTGCTTCAGAAGTTTCCCCCACAAATGATAGTCAACACTGATATCCTTCACTTTCAACAGGTAGTATTGGTTTATAAGGAGCACAATTCCTAATTGATGTGTAAATCTAAATGTGTTTTCATGGTTCTTAATCAATCGGCTAATGAAACCGGACTTTACATTTCACACCCCTCATTTAATCCCTGCACTTATCACTTTCATATATTGAATCAACTGATGAAAAAAAAGAAGTAAAAAGCTTAATTTTATTTGGCCTTCAAGGTCCCCTCTGAAAATAGGCCTGAGATGGCCTGTGTGCATGGCATGAGAAAATTAAAACTGTGTCGTAGGGCTACACAAACTACACCAATGTCTCTTATTTGTTTCCATAGCCTGTTCAACATTTTCTTAAAAGCAACTAGAATGAAAGAGACAATGTAATGTTGTTGTTTTCCTGCCAATCTACCGATCCACACTCCAGTCCATTAGGTGGCGGTAATGGGCATTTTAGTAAACCGCCAATAAACCTCATAAGAAGAAGAAGAAGAAGTTTTACACACGCCACTTTTCTCCTGAAAATGTCCACACTCCAGACACTGAAAACCTTCATCAGCCAGCGGCTTGCTGTCGCTGTGGAGGAGATATCTGGGCTGCTGGAAACAACAATCTCAAACTATGAAGAAGAGATCTCCCGCCAACGGAGGCTGCTCTCCAACGAGAGGTCCGGGGTCCCAGATCCACACCGCAGGTATCTGATCCACTGCTCCGTTGAAACTCAGCAATATATCGCTATTCCTCTCTTCTACCTGTAAAGCAGCGGACTAGTTGTTTTGTCGTGTTTGATAAAAGGTCGTTTAGCTCCCGCGGCATCTAAGAGTTTGAGCATTCCCGGTCTTCAAAGTAAAACGGAAATTCAAACACACAGTAGGCTACTGTCCATTTGATCTTTGGTATATTACACAAAGGGTCTACTAAATCAATACAAGAGGAATTTGGCGTTATTTTATTACGAGTATGGGCAATATGGCCAAATTAGTGTTTCATGGTAAAGCATGATTTGATAACATGGTAAATGTTACTTTACACTTTTCCTCTGACTTCAATTAACTAGTTTCCTGCAGAGGCCTACTCCATTGGGGTTCAAGAGATAACTTGTAGAATCACAGCTAGGTTCATATATCACTTTTAAGTTTTAGGCTCTCAAGTCATATTAAGAACAACAGCTCAATACATGTTCGAAGTAAATGAACTGCTTCCCACATGTCAGCTGTGAGCCGTGGCTCAGCTCCACCTGACTGGACAGGGTTTATCTGCTGCACAAAGTGTTTTTAAAATGTTCCTTTGTGGATTAAGATCATTAACTGTATAAAGTCTGTTTTTAAATCCAGTCCTCCCCATCATCCAATCATGCTTTTCCTAATTTGTCCTGCTCTTTTCAAGTTTTTTTAATCTATGAATAATTGTAAAAAGTTACATTAGACTACAGAGTTGTTTTTTGTTTGTGTGCTGCCTTCCACTACTGATCCTAGTGGACTGTCCAGGCCTGGATAGACTGAGTTGGAATGGAAGGAGGGGAGGCATTGTTTCCTGTCCCTTATCAACCATGTAACACATGTTATTCTCAGACCTGGAGTGATACTGAACCAAAACGTTTTCAGTCAGGCCCTTCTTTGGGTAATTGGAAGTATTTGTGAGCCCCCCGTAGCCCGGTTCCCACCGAGATTGGTAGGATTAATTATATATAGTTGTACAAACATTACATTTTCTCTACTAATAATAACAAGACACAAAGATCTAACTATACTTTTAAATTTTTATTATAGATTGAACATGATCTTAAGTGCTTGTATTGGCAAATGACCCTGTGCCATGGTGAAATATTTAGGCCTAATTGAAACAAGCAGGCCTACTTCCCTAGGTAGTAGATTTTTAATAAAATGTTTTATGAATATTTATAAATCAACATGAACTTGTACTGCAGGTTGCAAATAATCACTATTCCTTTCCTATTTCACACATAGCCTTCCTATCAATGACTTGTGGTTAGGGATGGGTATCGTGAAGATGTTAACGGTACTACTATTCTTACTCGATACTGCTTATCGATCCGGTACTTTAGCTGCATTTTTATCGGTTCTTTTTGCACTGCCCGGTCTCGGATGTCCCCCCACGGCCTGTGTCCAGGCTGATGGGATCTTGGGAGTTTGTGAATTCTGGAAGGAGGTACAGGGTTCCCTTGTGTAAGCAATGGTTATTAACACTTGATTGTCCATCTGTCAGTTAAAAAGATCAACAAAAAAACATATGGAGGCTTGTAAATTGGTTTTTATTTTTGTTATTCCTGTAGCTCTTAACATGGTTAATGGTGTGTGACAAATTGGTTGGCTGTTTCTCTGTCAGGACGACTAGTTCATATGTGCTCTGACTTACTTAATGTGTTTTTTAAAGTGATAAGTGGTTCAAATGCAACTCTGTTTTTCTCAAAAGCAATCTTCTTCCATGGTAACCATAAAGTAACCCTATCTTTAACCTTAAGATATAGCAGTACATCCTGGTTTCAAGACCACATGAACATGTTTAACTCATGTATAACCGCTTGTGTTTCTTTTATTTGCAGATATGCAACAAGCTTTTAAATTTCGAGTCGTCATCCATCACGAAATAAAGAAGATAACTTTTCAGAATGGCCTCCCCTCATCTGTGGAGGATTTGATTAAAGTGTTTAAACAAGCTTTTTCCATTACCACAGAAATAGGTCTTCGTATGCAGTCTCATACCGACTGTTTATAAATGATTGTCATAAAAACATACTATGGAAGCACAAGTGATGAAATGCAAGAACGATCCCCCCAGGGCCCTGCCAGCACCTTTCTGCCAGAAAAAAAACATTCTTAAACTTTTCAAAGAATGAATTGGGTTTAAGCATCTCTAATCCTCCCATGACAGAAGCCCCATCAGTTGCTTAAAGATACTAAAAACCAATAGTGAGAGAGTAGAACAAGATAGATTTGAATTAAACAGACACCCTTTTGTATGGCAATCATGTAGCAACATCTGATATTATGGGAAAATATATGCATGTTTTTTGTGTCTATATATGCATACATTATCTATAGCCAGGGCTGGTTGACGAGGCTTATTTATAGTATTTGTGTATTTGTACAAAAAAAGTAGCAGAAACCTGAAAACGACTTGGGCAAGGCAAGTGTATTCATGTAGCACCTTTCAACACAAGGCAATTCAAAGTGCTTTACACAAATGAAAGACTTTAAGAAATAGTGCAGTGAAAACTAATTATAAAACGGCATTTAAAAACAGTTGTTAAAAAGCAAAAATAAACAAAACATGAATAACACGGGTATAAAATACATGATAAAAGTAACAGTGGAGTTTAAGATGCGAATAATATATCAATTAAAAGCAGCGGCAAAAAGAAAAGTCTTCAGCCTGGATTTAAAAGTAGTCAGAGTTGCAGTGGACCTGCAGGTTTCTGGGAGTTTGTTCCAGATATTTGGAGCATAATAACTGAACGCTGCTTCTCCATGTTTAGTTCTGACTCTGGGGACAGAAAGCTGACCAGTCCCTGAAGACCTGAGAGATCTGAATGGTTCATAATTTAGCAGGAGGTCAGAAATGTATTTTGGACCTAAACCATTCAATGCTTTATAAACCAGCAGCAGTATTTTGAAATCAATTCTTTGACACACGCCCCCCCCCCCCTCTGCTTCTGCTTCCCCAGCAGCACAGAGTGCTGTGGCAGGGAGAAACACAAAGTTAGCATTTAGCTCACCTTTTGTCAGCTCTAGACATGTCATTGGAACTTTGTTTGGTCGAGTCAGTGATACCAACTTACCAACATTTGTTCTTCTGGAGTATTTGATTACACTACATGTGAATGTTCCTGTCCTGCTTCATACACCCTTTTTATGTTTTCTGTATAAGTAGTTGACAAAATCCTCTCCTCCAGATAAATGAAGAGTTCCGAAGGTGCAACACTATTCCCCTGGAGTCAACGTTTATGTCTCAGCTGGACAGGTTCACTTCAAAGTTCCTGCAGTTATTCAGCTCAAAGGGAGGAGCTGTTGGACAGCGCATGAAGGGCTCCATGGCTGAACTAAGACAGGTGAGGAAGGGGTGTAGAACCAAGACAAACAATAAATGAATCCGGAGCTTACGGTTTATTCCAATTGTCTTTGGTTTGAAAATAAATGTTTTCATGTTCACCAAGCCATACGGTTCAACTTTTATTTATGATCCAATGATTAACTGTAGGATCAACATGTGTCCGTGGTGAAGAAGAGGGACGTGATTCTGAGATGCCTCATAGAGTACCTGGGGGAGAGTGTGCCTGAGCTCATCTCTGACTACTACGTAAGTATTGCCCTTATTACTGTATTTTAAGGCGTGCTTGTATATATGTATAGATTAATGCATACACACACTTGCATATATGTTTATATATATATATATATTGTATGCATATATAAAGGATTTCAAAACATAATTGTATTTTAGTAATCCTCTCACACACTTCACACATAAATGGAATCTACCTTGAAAACCTGACCTCAAGTGACTTGTAACTTTTTAAATAAAGTGCACAATTCTAAGTAATTCCAAACCCAAAAAAGATTGAAATAAACTAAATGAGTTGAAAAAGTTGAATACAGTTACAAATCAGTCAGGATAGACTGCATGGTGGTTACCTCCGCTGACCCAAAACCAAGACTGTCCCTTTTTAATCCTGTAGCGCAGCTCCTCCCACTTGGCTCGACCTTTTGAAGAGGAAATACAATTTATACCAAATAAAACAATTCCTGCTCTTTACATTGAGTCATTATTTGAAATGGATTACATTAATTATTTTAAGTTTGCATGTTTTCTTATTTCAAAGCTTGTCAACTGCAATGTAAGATTGTATGTATGCATCAGGCGGCTGTGGCATCAGGCGGCTGTGGCTCAGTGGATAGAGTGCTAGACTTCGGATCAGGGGGTCACAGGTTCAAACCCCACTGCAGTCAGCATGTCGTTGTGTCCCTGAGACACTTCACCCCTGTGGGGATTGTCCACAGTATTGAGTATGTAAGTCACTTTGGATAAAAGCGTCTAGCAAGTAACATGTAATGTAATGTAATGTATGTTTTATAGAGAACAGCAGAGACGAAAGTGCATCAAGACCTTCAAGCAGAAAGTATGAGGATCTATGTCTGCCAGCAGCCAGATGCAGTGGGCATCATCATTGATGGAACTCCAGTGATGACAGATCTGGATAACCTGCCCAAAGCCTGCTGCCTTCTCCTTGGCCTCACATATGCCCTAAATCTGGATTATCCTCCCAAACTTGCCAAGACTTTTGAAGTCTTTCAAAGACTATTTGTAGGACTTGATATGCTTCAACCAAAGCAAACCTCCAAGTTCATCAGCCTGAAAAACAAACTCTTCACCTAGACAATTGCTGTGTGTATAACCTTTAGGAGCTGTGAAGGTGTCTGGTTATTTGACATTAAGGATTGCACTGCAGGTTCGTAGTTCACACGTAGTGTGTTAAAGACTAAGGGTTAAAACATTGAACTGAATTTAAGAATTTTAAGCTACTTAAAACTGACAAATTGCAATGGGAACATTTGACATTTTTCCACAAGTATGGTTGTGAAACCTTAGTGCACATCCTCCTTTAACTTAATCGAGCAAAACAATGAAACCAGCAGCTTTCAGGGCTTAGAGCTCTGGCTCGAACAGTTCTCAATTAAGATGCATTCATTTTCTATGCAAGCTAAAAAATATAGCTCAATTATTTTATGATTTTCTCTTAGGGGGAAATAATACTGAGATTAGTGTTAACATTTTCCAAAGAATTACTGCTTTTTATTCATTTTTTGTTTTTAATGGACATTTAGGTCTAGGGGGGCGGCTGGAGAAAATTCTCACTACGAGTTTACAATTCTCAAACAAAATGAAAGGTTTCAAGATGTTTGTGTTGTAGAGTTGATCTGTTCTCACAGACTTTCACACTCGTGCTTTAGGACTCAATTCTGAATAATCTAATGAGAATGATCTAAAATGTAAAAGGGTCTGTAGGATTTAAAAAAAAAAAACAACATTGCAGGTTTTGTTTTTTTCACTTTTCACTGATGGAAATAAAAGCATTATCATGGTTAGCACGTAATATTTATTGGCTATTATTTATGAATACATTAAAAATGATTAATGTCCTTGTATTTTGCCTCGGATATATTATAACATATTGGGTGGCTTGGATAGAAATACCTAGGGTCAAAAATCATTAAAACCATGAACCACCAATCATTGAATATGTTTTCGCTCTAGTGAGCCATAACTATTCGATATCGTTTATCAATTTAAATCCTAATTTAAATTCTGCTCAGTATGAATGTGATTGCTAATATCTGTACAGGAGGTAGCAGGGTTCAAAGATTGGGCACATGGCTACTGAGTCCATTTTAACTCAACCACGTTATTGACATTGTCTGAGTGTCAGGGCCACAATCCAGGGTGGAACACCAAAGATCCAGGAGTACATCAGGAAGATGGCCACGAGATGGCCGTTTTATGGAATAGTTTCGTAAGTTGCTGCAGTGAACACGAATATGCCGTCGGGCCTTCTCCAGTCACCACTTGTCACATCTTTACCTCCTACACATACAGATTGGTAAAATAAGCAAAGGCCTGACAAAAAAAGGAGGTACATGCATGGACATATCTGCCTGGTTACATTGTGCTTTATCGTTTTACTTTTTTCATTTTCTGGTGATGATCTCATTGCATTAGCCACACGTTTAATTAAGTGTATTGTGTAAGACAACAGAACAATGTAAACTTTCAAAATATGAAACCAAGATATTTAGTATTAACATGTGTCCTTTGCTCAGTTTTTGAAAAAAAGAAAACCGGCCTTTCATTAATCATATTCAGACAGTAGACCAACAATGAAATTGCACAACACATGAATAGCAGAGGTAATAGTTGACAAGGAAAAATCACATTGGAGCTAACAGGAGGCAGTTTTTGCCAGAAATAACTTTGGTCTTACATCATTCAAAGAGCTAAGTAAAACAATACAGGGTATTTTTGTCACTGATATTAAACCTAATTGAAAGTAAGACTCAAGACATCTATTGATCCATCAGTTGTAAAATGTGCTATTTCAGTAGGAGCTGTCTGCATTAGCTTGTTAGTTGTATTGACACTGTTGCCTTTGAAAGAACTTGAGCGGCGGATCTTTGGATATCATTAGAGGATGCTGTTGCAGTAGTGATGAAGGCCTGGATCAGGGTTTCGCAGCAGAGAAGGACAGTGGTGGGCGGAGACGTGCTATGTTTGTGAGGCGGGAAAAGGAGGTGGTTCCAACCCATGCCTCTCCACCAAGTCAGAGATGCAAACTTTGACAATGAAATTGCAAGGACTTTAATGGCGCATGTCCACCGCAGGCCTCTTTTGAAAGGATTCAAGCCAGGGAAATATACAATTATTTCTTAAATAGTTCTGTTAAAGTTTGTTCCACAGTTTTGCCGCTTTTGTATTACTTCAAATGTCATCTACACCCTGTTTTTCAGGTCTTTTCCTGGACTATTCAAGTCAAACAAAAACGTCAGATCCTTTCCCAAAAGTGCAAAGAAAAGAACAGGCCCTAAAAAGCTTCAATACACTAATGTGTTGACTATGTGCATTTTGTTTTTATACATTACATTACATTATATTACATTGCATTTAGCTGACGCTTTTATCCAAAGCGACTTACAATAAGTGCGTTCGACCAACAAAATACAAACTTGAAGAAAACAGAATCATATAAGTACATCAGGTTTCATAGAGCTAAAACATTTCAAGTGCTACTCAACTGGCTTTAGATAAGCCAGTCCTTTATTAGTATACAAGTGCTTTGTTAGTAATTCTATCGCTCGAAGTGGAGTCGAAAGAGATGAGTTTTTTGTCTGCTCCGGAAGATGTACTTTGTACAAGATTATACTAAGTCAAGCGAGGCCTGCGGTGGACATGCGCCATTAAAGTCCTTGCAATTTCATTTAAGAATGAAAAGGAAATAAAAATAAAAATCTACAATGTCCAAAGCACAAACCTTCTCATGGAAGTAGGATTTTAAAATACAACACAGACTTCCAAGAGTTTATTGATGTTGATAGAAGTGAGAACATAAGTGACTTTGACAGATTCCAAGTGCCCTTTCCTTTAGCACCGGATCTTCAGCCTGTCCTAAGAGAAGTCTGTCAAACTCAGGTATACATTTACCATGCTTGTTAAATTGTGTTTTAAAAAATCACAGAGGCCAGCACTTTACTTTGTGCTGTGCTTATCTTATTGTTTTGTTCAGCCTACACAAGAACCAGTTCTTCTGAATTGCCTATAAATGCAGAAGGAAATTCCAGAAGTATTTGACGAACTGCAAACTAATGGCATTCTTACGAAGACCAGGCTTAAACTTGTCAAAGTTTGCATCTCTGACTTGGTGGAGAGGCATGGGTTGGAAGTATATGAATGTGAAATGTGTTTATATATAATTGTTGCATTTAAGTGATATATTGGTTGTAAAAATTGTTTTTTTATTTGCTTGATACAAAAGGACATTCTTTATAAGCAATTGGTTTATTATCACGCATTTGTAATATTTGTATGCTAGAACTTTTTGTATTCTTTTTGAAAAATAAAAACATGTCATTCATTTTTATCCTTAATTATCCATCCAACACTGACAAGGTGGTCCTTGCGAAGAATCTCATCACTATATTCCCTCAGCTGAAAGTCATTTACACCAATAGTTGGCTGAAGATTAAGTTTGTTTTAAGTATAAGGTTTTTTTAGGTGTGATTTTTTTTTAATTATCTGTTCTGTCAACATTTGATGAATTAGAAAAAATATTAATGTTTTTAAATGTTAACAATTATTTTCTTAATGACATATTGTGCTAATGAAATCCTTGGAAATAAATGTCCAATGAATGTATTCTTGCATTTGATTTTAGAATAAAAACCATATCCACCACCTGGTACTTCCAGTAATCGTCATTGACACACAATGTGCAGATATAACACAATCAAATGTTAATTCTGGTTAAAGAAATATAACACAAAATGTGCAGAAATAACAACTGAGTGTGTTCATCTTGGTTACACATTTATGACACACAATGTGTAAAATGTGCACATTTTACACATTGTGTAATATATATTGTATATATTGTGTATATATATATATATATATATACAATATATATTGTCAATCTCGTCCAACTGATTTTGCTGCCGTCAGGCTCTTGGTAGTGCAGGCATTTATCAAACCTGGCAACCTCGGGCTTCCTGGCCGCTGTCAATCAAAGTCCAGTGGCTCCGCCCCAAAGTGTCAGAAACTTTTCACGCGCGAGCAGACAGACTCTGCGAGCGAGTGAGGCTGAGACTCCCGCGAGCGAGCAAGAGACTCCCGCGAGCGAGCAAGAGGGCTGTCTCTCTCGCGAGCGAGCGCATAGCAGCTCGCGGGGGTTGAATCTGCGCGCGAGGGTCATTTTATGCGCGTGTAAAAGCACATTTTCCGTTCGTGAGTAGCTTGTTTTACGTGCGAGAATATTGACCCAAATCTGACTCCATACATACTCTCCCTCCTAATTCTGCCCTACGCTCCCAAAAGGTGAGGGACCTGAAAGGACAGATAAATGCACAGCAGTCCATTTTCACCAGGCCCAACAACAAGAGCAAGGCTGCTGCTACCATAGCATCTTATCGTGTCAGTCACGTTCTTGCGAAACACATGAAGTCTTTCAAAGACGGCGAAGTTGTGAAAGAAGCATTCCTGGAGGCTTCCGACGCGCTTTTTGGGGACAGTAAAAATAACGGTAGCATTTCAACAGGTTTTTGATATAATAAAAACTGAAGTTAGATACCGTTATTAATCAGCTGTAAGTGTTAGTTTGTTTGAACTTATTCATTATAATTATTGTACAAAATGGTAAGAATGCAAACTTAAATTGATTATAGTCTATTATCAATTGAGGATAAGAAACTAGTGTTGCTTGCATCCTATTTTAAAGGCATTTCTTTGTATACTAAAATGCAACAAAAAGGGTTTGATTCTATTAATTTTGTCTTTTTTATTGCACTTTGGCAGCAGATTCCTGTGTAGCTTCAGGTCTGAGTTGTCTTATTAGTAAGCCTAATTTATACTTTTGTAGCAACACTATTTTTATATAATGGCAAAGAAAGGGTTCAGTCTTTTTTGTGGCAGCACTGTTCAATGTTTCTTGAAAACATTACCCACTGTAGTATGTGACGTGTGAATGACCTCCAACTCTGTATCAACAACACTGTTGTGTAACTTCAGTTACTTATATACAATACTTGTATGTGTGTAGATTAGAAAGAGGTAAGATAAAGGATCTGCAGTATTTTATGAAGTATTAATCGTACAAAGGCCAGTTGTATACAAGTAGAAGTGTGTATTTACCTGGTAGTAGGCTGTCACTAATGGCTACGCCTCTCTATTTGGACTGGTAGATCTCGGCAGACTGGCAACTTTAAAAGTAGCTCTCGGTTCAAAAAAGGTTGGGCACCCCTGGTTTAAACCTTTATATATACAGTCTATGGTTTAAACCTACAATCTGGTTTAAACCGACGAGTCAAAAATCACGGATGCTGATGATGATGAACTGCAATTGTATTCTAAGCTTCTTCTTCCCCCTTTTGAACATGAAGGTAACTATTTGAGTATTTATTTCTATACCTTGTTAAGTATTTTGTTATTTTGCTTCTTTTTATTATTATCTTTTCCTTTTTTCTTGTTTGTTTTTAACATGTTCAATCCTGATAATCAGGTTAGAGACCTCAAATGGGGTCCCAGGGGACACTGCATCTCTGCCATGTAACATGAATAGTCCTTTATCCCTTGAACTGGTGGAATATTAGCTAGCTAGCTGCACATGAATACCCAGGGTTTGCTTATTAGACACTGTAGTTCAATGTTGACCATTCCATTGAAAGCGTGTTTGAGAGCAATTCAAATGTGTTGTTTGTGCACAGCATTTACACAGTTTAAGACAAAGTCAAGAACCATGAAAAAAAACATCTGACAGTTAAAGCTAGAGAAAAGACAGGAAGTCTTAGTCTACAGAAGAATGAAGACATGTAAATGCTTTGGTATGGTCTGCGCATCCTGTCTACAAAGTCTCCAGGTAACAGGAAAAATGGTTCTGCCAGATGTCCTCAAACTGGTGATACAATTG
Organism: Gobionotothen gibberifrons; assembly: GCA_943591055.1. Lineage (NCBI taxonomy): Eukaryota > Metazoa > Chordata > Actinopteri > Perciformes > Nototheniidae > Gobionotothen > Gobionotothen gibberifrons. The sequence goes on from CALSBZ010046616.1 coordinate 325,741, forward strand.
GCAGAGTATTCATAACACACCAAATCAGGATCACAGCAGAACCCATTCCGCATCTAGAACATTACCAAGGTCAAGGGTAAATACTTTACTTTGAAAGAAACATACCAACACTTTGACCGCAAATGTAAAGGCTTTATTAAGGTAATGCAGAAGAAATTTCAATAAGAATAATAAGATAGAAAATCAAGAGGAAAAGTTGTGATAGCTCAGAAGTATCAAAGTAATCACCAAGTTGTGTTTCTTACCGGTAAAATTAAGCGTTCCTTCCTGCAGGAGCTTTCCCTCCACCTCTCTCTTCAGTTCTTTGTAGTCTTCGGTCAGCAGCTCAATGTGTTCCTCATGGAGAATAACTCCTGACACACATGCACAAATGTTGACTGAGATATTAGAATGAAACATTTATTTTAGGTAAGGCCTGTGTGTTTTTTAACAGTAACAGAGCCGATGACTTATCTTAGGATGTAGTCATTTATGAAGTCCTATCAGGAGCACCCAATGTTCACCTTCATAGTGGAAGATGTTTTGACTCTGCCTGATACAAATAATGATGTGAACGGCTCAGGCCAATCCTGAATCCCGCACATAGCTGCACACTCTCGACCCCTGTCTGTGAATGAAGCGCTTGCAATAGATCAGCACATACACTGTGTGCTCAATTATTAGGCAAGTGAGTATTTTGACCATATCATAATTTATGTGCATATTTTCAAACTCCAAGCTGAATAAACTTAAATGTGCATTGGATTTAAGCATATCAGGTGATGTGTTTTTGTTTAATGAGGGAGGGTGTGGCCTAAGGAGATCAACACCCTACATGAAGGTGTGCAGAATTATTAGGCAGCTTCTTTTCCTCAGGCAAAATGGGCCAAAAAGGAGATTGTAAAATATCTTTCAGAGGGAAACAGCTCTTGAAATTACTAAGATATTGGGGCATGATCACAGAACCATCAAAGGTTTTGTTGAAAATAATGAACAGGGTCGCAAGAAACGTGTTGAGACAAAAATACGCAAATTCACTTCCAAAGATCTGAGAAGAATCAAACGTGAAGCCACCAGCAAGCCATTATCCTCCAGTGCTGTCAAATTCTAGAACTGTGACCTACCTGAGGGCCCAGAAGTGTCAGGTGTTCAGAGACACGGCCAAGGTGAGGGAGGCTGAAACCACCACTGAACAAGACACATGAGTTAAACGTCAAGACTGGGCCAAGAAATATCTGGAGACAGATTTTTGAAAGATTTTCTGGACTGATGAGATGAGGGTGACTTTTGATGGATGGGTGGCTGGATCAGTACCGGGCACAGAGCTCCACTTCAACTCAGACGCCAGCAAGGTGGAGGTGGTGTATGTTTTATTATAGGTGAGGTAGTTTGGCCTTTTCGGGTTGAAGATGGACTCAAAATCAACTCCCAAACCTACTGCCAGTTTTTAGAAGACACTTTCTTCCATCAGTGGTACAGGAAACAGTCTGCATCTTTCAGGAAGACCATGATTTTATGAAGGACAATGCTCCATCGCATGCATCAAAGTACTCCTCTACGCCTTAAAGAGGAAAGAATAATGACATGGCCCCCTTCCTCCCCTGACCTAAACCATATTCAGAACTTGTGGACCCTTCTTTTCCTTACTTTATTATTATTGAAAAAAAAGCACAGAGAAGCATAACAAAATAAAAAAACGAATTGGGTCAATGAGTAACTTTGTTATCGTTTAGTTAATTAGCTTGGGAGTTGTTTCCTTCCAGTCTGTTTCTTTTTTTGTATCGTCCTGTCAGGAACTGAATTTCAAAATAAAGTAACAGGAAACAGACGTAGGCCTATATGGGACATTTCGAGCATCATTGCGATACACACCCACTGAACTGATTACCCAAGATCCTCAGCTATGGTTTAAGCTCGGTGATTGGATGTTTTAGCCGCAATGCACGTTGGGATATGGTGTTAATGCGATATGAAATCTGAAAAACATTTCGGAGTTTAGGATGCCCGAAGACATTACACTACCCATAATCCTCAGATATCGTTTGGGACTACAGTCCCTTTGCTTGACAAACCCCGTGATTAATCTTCAAGCTCTGGGATTGGATGTTGGAGTGGCAGTGCGCCAAGGTTACGCCGAGCGTCAAACAGCACTTTGAAATGGAACGAAACCACGGCAGACTATCCAAAACTGGACTCAAACGGGACCAGCCCCCCCAGAACTACACATGCTGGCTATTGTGTTTTGCAAAATGTTCTATGGGACGTCTCTACTGGGAACGTTTTCGTATTTCATATCGCATTAACACCATATCCAAACGTGCATTGCGGCTAAACAATCCAATCTCCGAGCTTCAACGATAGCTGAGGATCTTGGGTAATCAGTTCAGTGGGTGTGTATCTGTTTCTGGTTATTTTATTTTGAAATTCAGTTCCTGACGGATGCCAAAAAAGCCCAGCATGAATTCCATGCTGGTCTATGCTGTTTTTTTCAGCAGGGTTTTCTTTGATGTATCCATAGTTCGCTCATCGAGCCGGGGGTCAGGTTATTCACCTGCAGGAAAAGGCGCTGGTGCGGGACCGTAGCAGGATATGACGCATATTTTAGTTGACCTAATTAAAACCGTTTTGTTTTTTATTTATGTGTCACAGTATCACCTCAAAATACAAGATACCAAACATTTTCAACCATGCAACAAAATATAAAGTGTCCTACAAATACTTTAATTTACTTCTTATTTATGTCTAAACTCAAGGGAGCCAGAGCAGAGGGCTTAAAAAATTACGCTCCCACCAAGCGGCAAACTCTGGGGAAGAGCCGGAACGCCAATACGGAAGTGCCACCAACTGCAGTTCATATATTGACCGATAGGCGATGACTGCAGAAAGGAGCAATTTCCATAGACCCCATGTTAAAATGCCCAACTTTACAGCAGAAAAAAACATGTTTCTACTGTTGAGATCTTCATATTAGGATGAATACTGTTACGTCCCCACTAAGGTCTAGGGGACCTGGAGACAATAACATACAACCAATAAAAATGAGGGAGTCAGCGTAACGGTTGACAAAAGGTTTATTAGGTGTAAACCCAGAACCGAACAGACATATAACTGAAAAACTCTGTTGGTGAGGAGGAGGAGTCAAAGGATTGTGCCAAACAAAAGAAACAAGCATAACAAAACCAGGCCTATCTCTATGTCTATCCTTTGAAACCAAAACTCAAACAAAAACCCTCACTAACTAAACTACAAAGAATTTGACAAAACGTCGGGTTACGTATTGTAACCCTTGTTATATTAACACAGGCGGAGCCCTCTACTGGACTCTATGGGTACTACCTTATCATGCGAGCATTCTCCCACTGAAAACTCTTATAGACGTGGCCGGCCATAGGCGGGCCTACCTAAATGCGTGCGCATCACACCGTATAAAAGGAGGCCTCGCCTCCTGACTGTCATCCTACACCTCTCTTCAGCGAGCGGAATAGGACAGACAGTGCCCCGAGTAGAGGGCTCCGCCTGTGTTAATATAACAAGGGTTACAATACGTAACCCAACGTTATATCTCTCACAGGCCACTGTACCCATAGAGTCCAGTAGAGGGCGGAGCCACGATAAATGTACGCACTGTCGTCCAATAACAACATTCCACCCTACTGCCCCTGACCGGCCTTTCTGGTCAGCAGCTGCTGCCCCACATTCTCCTTTAACCCGGTCGTGACCGTGGAGAAGTTTGGGCTGCGGCTGACAGAGCACATCCTGCCGCGCTTACCTCGCAGAAGGTGTGCCCAAAAAACAGTGATGGGGGGTCCCCCGCCCTTAGGCGGACGGGGAGAACCCCCAGCCCTGTATGGGCTCACTGTGCACCCATCTCCCTGAGTCCCTAAGGCTCGCAGGGAGAGTGCCAGTGCCCCTGCCCCACACTCAAACACTGACCCCGTGCAGAGTGTGTGTGGACTAAAATGTGGAGGGCTACCCCCCTCCTGCCTCCCGGCAGGAGGAGAGCAGCCCTCCAGCCCTGTAAGGGCCCAGCGCGCCCCTCGCCCATCCCGGGACCCTCGGAGGTCCCGAGAACAGCGAAGGCGCATTACGTCCGGGGAAGGGGTCAGATGCCAATTGACCAACAACCCCCCCCCCCCCTACCAGTCCTGTGTTGCCCCAGCAAGCACAGACGAGGAGAAAGAGCCAGACATGTCCAAGAGATAAAACCTTATGAAGGGGCCTGGCGTTGACCAAGACGCCGCTATGCATATATCCTCCACACTCACACCGCTGAATAAGGCTGTCGACGCAGTCACAGCCCGTGTGGAGTGCGCACGAACCCCCGTGGGGCAGGCTCTCCCCAGTGCAATGCACTCGCAGAGCCAGCCTGCTAGGCGTGTCTTGGACAGAGCTTTCCCGATCACCCCGCCCCCGAAGCACACTAACAACTGTTCGGTGCGTCTAAGGGCAGCCGTGCGCTCCACATAACATGCTAGCGCACGCACCGGGCAAAGGAGGTGCAATTTAGCTTTCCTGTCCCCACCATGGGGGGGAAGACTAAAACCCCCTAACTGAATAGCCCTCGACCTGAACGCACTCCTTAGGCTCTTGGGCTCAAAGGAGGGGTTCGGTCTGAGTGTCGCGCCGCTCTGGTCACCCCGAATTAATAAACAACTCGGGTGCACCGACAGAGCAGTTAACTCGGACACCCTTTTGGCTGACGTTAAGGCAAGAAGCAAAGCTGTTTTCCACGACAATGCTTTCAGAGAGGAGAGCTCCAGAGGCTCAAAACGGCCCCGGAGCCAGAGCCTCGAGGACTAGGGGCAGGTCCCACTGCGGGGCGGAGGCGTGCACTACTGGGCGCCGCCTCCTGACCCCCTGTAAAAACCGCGACATCAGTGGTTGACTAAAGGCTGACCTGCCGCCAAATCCCTCCTGGCAGGACGAGATGTCTGCTGCATACACCTTCACTGTTGAATGCGCAAGCCCTCTGTCCACCAATAACCGTAAGAAGGAAAAAATAGCGCCTAACTCACAAGATAGGGGCTCTATTTTCCGCTCCTCACACCATCGCTGGAGTCCTAGCCACTTTGGCCTGTAATAGGCTGTGGTGGATCCAGCTCTAGCTGCCTGGATAGACTGAATAACACTGTCAGACAATCCACCCTGTCTCAGCCTGGGGAGGCGGGCCGAGTGTGGGTAACGCCCCGATTGCACCTGCCTCTTGAGACATCGCCCCCCAGACCTGGGGGACCGCCCAGGGCTGGCCCACCTTCATCTGTGTCATCTCTGAGTACCACGGAGCCCCGACGCGATCCGGCGCTACCAGAATGACTGCCAGACGTTCTCGCCTCACTCTCCCCAGGAGAGGGAGAATGAGACGCAGCGGTGGAAAGGCGTAGAGCAGCTTTCTTGGCCATGGCTCGTGTGCAAACGCGTCCACCCCCAAGGGCGGGTCGTCGCTCAGGGCCATGGAGAACCACAGGGCACAGTGATTGTTGCGCCGGCTGGCGAACAGATCCACTTCCGCTCTCCCGAACTGGGCCCAGATCTAATTCACCACCTCCGGGTGAAGCATCCATTCACCTGGCAGGGGGCCGCCCCTCGAATGAGGTCGGCCCCCCTGTTCTCCAGTCCCGGGATATGGAGGGCTCTCGGAGATAAAACCACCTCTGAAGCCCATAACCACAGCCTCTCCGCTGTGGTCAACAAGGCGGCGGAGCGAACTCCGGCCTGCCCGTTGATATAAGCCACTGTGGTGCTGTTGTCGCTCCTGACCAGTACATGTCTCCCTTGAATTAGGGACATGAAAGGCTGGAGGACTAACACTACCGCCCGTAGCTCTAGGAGGTTGCTGTGTCGAGACTCTGTTAGAGCCCAGAGCCCACCTATAGCCCTCTTCAGGCAGGTCCCTCCCCATCCTGTTCTGGATGCGTCCATGAACATTGTGATGTAGGAGGTCATCCGTCCCAGTGGAGACCCCCTCCGGAGGTGATCCGGGGACCCCCAAAACCGGAGGTTGCCCTCCACTGAGGGGGGGATGGTCACCAGCCGCTGTTCGTGCTCTTGGGATCCAAACGCCGGCTGGAGAACCACCTCTGCAGGCGACGCATATGCAGCAACCAAAATGTGGCCACATTGTGAGCAGCCGCCATGAGACTCAAAGTCTGCCTGACAGTTAAAGCTGTCACTGACGCCCCCTGTCGCAGCCTGTGGACCGCCCGGAGAAGGGACGCACTTCTGCTCTCTGACAGGGTGGCACGTAGCGCCCCTGCATCGAGCACCACTCCCAAATACAACGCCTGTTGGTGAGGTATGGGGGTGCTCCTTTTTTCAATTGAACGCAAAGCCTAATTTGGTTAGGTGTGTGATCAATTGTGCTGTGCAAAACATTGCCTTTTCCCGAGACCCAGCCATGACTATGAGGTCGTCTAGTAAAAGAAAACTCTCATGCCGTGGGCGCGCAGCGGTTGAAGCGCTGTGGCCACACATTTGCTGAATGTGCGTGGGGATAGGGAAATAGCCGACCGGCAGCCGTACTCGTAGGCTATCCCCTGGAAGGCAAAACGCAGACACTTTCTGTGCTCTGGAGCAATTTCTACATGAAAGTACGCGTCTTTCAGGTCGATGGTGGTGAACCAATCGCCTGGCTGCACAAGCCCCAGCAACTATTTCATAGTTAACATGCGGAATTTCCTGCAGGAAATGTGGCGATTCAGGCAGTGGAGATCTAGAATAGGTCTGCATTCCCCTGTCTTCCTGAGACCCAGGAAGTACATGGAAAGACCCTTTTCTCTGTGCTGAGGGTGCACAACAGACAACAGACACAGCCTGTTTCTGACCCAGAGCCTGAATCCCTGCTAAGAGGAAACACATCTCCCTCCGGGAGGCCAGATTTACCTCTTGCATGCCCATAACAAAAGGTGGGTGTGGGACACCCACATGTGATACAGTAGTACAGTGCATAGACATGTGGTACAGTGGGACGCTGCAAAACTGGGGTGAAAAGCCCCGTTTCAGCGTCCTGTCCATCCACCTTGTTAGCACACAGCTGA
>CALSBZ010046617.1:45939-57220 GCA_943591055.1 Gobionotothen gibberifrons
TGTGTGTGTGTGTGTGTGTGTGTGTGTGTGTGTGTGTGTGTGTGTGTCCACTAAGCCTTGCTTGAACAGAACACTGCAGCAGCATTAGAGCATCAGTAATGTAGGTATTTTCCACAATCCCTGCACTTCACAGCTCTCTCTTCTGTCTATTCAACTGTCACGGCTGACGAGCAGACAAACCACTTTTTGTATTTCTCTGCAGTTCAAACTTTAGGGAAATGTCTGCCGGTTGCTGTTAGGAGAGATTAAGACGTTATGGCAGAGGGATGTGATCTGTTAATGCTGGTTTGTCCTAAATTCACGTTGGTGTCGAAGTTATCAGTTTCCCTTGCATTGGGCTCAACGGTGTCATGTTACCTGGAAGATTAGGAATACATTACCTTAGTAAACATTTTCCTGACCAGCATAAGCTTTATGGGCGGGGCTACCTTTGACTGACAGGTCGCTACGACAGTGTTGTGCGGTTTGGGTGTCCTACGTGTCTTCCTCTTAAAACTGTTACCATTGCAAAGTGGTTTTAGTTCATGACAGTACATTTTAAGATTTGGCTGCGGTCGTATTTTCCCTAAAAATCAGGTCCTATGTCGTTCCCTTAATCTCAGTCAACAAATCTTATGGGGTTGAAGAAGGATATGAAAGAGAATACATCAAACGACAGCTTAAGAAACACCACCAAACTCAGTAAACAATGTGAAACTTTATTGGATCATTTCACAGTAATTCGCTTAACGTTCATATTTAGGTTTTTGGTTCAACACATTGTTAAAGGATCGGAAAAATAAGCCCTTTGGCAAGTTATGGTAAAGGATAAAAAAAGTGCCTTATAAGCTTGGTAACTTACCTGATCTGCGTTTGTTGGGGAAAGATTGGTTGGTTTCGGTTCATGTCATTTACTGAGGATCCTTCCTGAGGGATAAAGACTATTCGACAGATCATTAATTTCGCTCAGGCAGGTTCCTAAAGTAGTGAATTTACCAGGAAGCCACTAAAAGAGCTGTTTGAATTCTCTAGATGATCAGAAAGGAGATCCAATGCTTCCTTCATAATCTGCTTTTGCATAGGTTAAGTCACCATAACGAACTAAGATCATTGGTGTCTTATGGCTTGTTTTCCTGGTGAAATGCTACGTCACTTTAAAGGTTGCCACCAACAATAATTGTGGGACATAGGGGTGTAACGGTTCACAGAATTCACGGTCCGGTACGTACCTCGGTTTGGGGGTCACGGTTCGGTACAACAAGAAAAAGCAAAAAAAAGTCCAAAATGCATAATTCCAGGTTTGTTGTTATTTATTTTTGAACAGTAGGGCAAGTTTCAGTATAAAAATAAGGAACTCTAGCATGTTGAATAATTAACTATATTACACAGTTAAAAACAAACCACAAACAGTAGCACACACACTCAGGTGCCCAGATTATCTATAATGGCTGATGTCAAACAAAAAATAATGTCTTGAAAACATTACATCATAAATAATAAGAAAGTGTTTCAAGAGCGCATAGCCGTTGAAATATATATGCCAATAGCTTCTGTTATTTATTTTGGTCTCACGGCTTTCATGTCTATTGGCTTCTTAAAAGCAGCGGGGATAAGCTTTTGAACTGCTCTTGTCTTTTGCCGGGCTTCAGTGATTGGCAAATCTGGGTGATGCCTTCTGATATGATTTAGCACGTTTGGCGTGTGTTACCATTAGCACACCACACCGCTGTCTAACCACGCCGACACACAGTCCTCGTCCAATCCACCACTCGCACTCCATCGTGGTTGTAGTCCACAGGGAACCTGAAGTGTTCCCACACAGCTGATTTAAAAGAAGCAGGTGGGTTCTAGCTCCTGTGTGTTATCTGAAATCGCCAAATTAACTTTTCTTCTTCTTGTATTTTGTTCGTTTTGTTGTGTTTTCTTCTTGTTCTTCATTTGTTGTTTAAGGGCAGCTGGCAAACAGCGTTTAGGCACAATACCGCCCCCTGGATTATATATAGTATAATGGATACTGCCCTAAATGACAGACTTTTTTCCCACTCGTGAAAAAAGTATTATCTACTTTTTGTTTGTAAAGGAGACAACAAAGGAAGCATTGAAGCTCCTTTCCTATCATATCGCATTTGAACAGCTCTGATCGGCTGCCACTCAGAAAATTCGGGGTAATTTTACTCTGTTAGGAACCTTTCTGAGCAAAAAAGACTCTTGGACTGGAATTCATGTCTGCAGAGTTCAGTTGTACTTTGTCTCTACTCTTGTATCTCTTCTGGTTGCCAAAAAACAAGACGGCAACGTAGGAAACAACACTCTCAAGGCCTCAACAATGCAGTCCCCCAACCAATGGGTGACTACGTCCACTTGTTACTCTGTAAATATTGCAGACTCACTCTCACAGCTGTTACATCCAATGATAACTCTAACAGAACCTTTACAAAATCAAGACCTGCTTTTTTTTGTCTCACCACACACACTCTCCCACAGCCAGTCATGCTGGCGCTCCACATCATCCTACCTAAGAGTATAATGAACATCATTATTGCCTGATTTTCCACATGAAGCATGGTTCAAACTGCAGTCAGACAAGCTGTTCACTGCCTGCTATGATGCAAATCACTCATGTAAAAGTCCCTCCTATGAAAGATTACACACTACCAAAAAACAAAAGCAACATTGCTCATGCTTGACACATTCTACCTGCAGGGCTTTGTGTGGATTTTGTGTGTAATGACGAATTATGGCACCTATTAGTCACACGAGTTGCAGAGCATATTGCTTAGAGGACAGACAAAAGCAATGTTTAACGACAGCACCTTGTTTTGCTCCATACGCCAGCTGTTGGATCTAATTAAGAGGCTATTTCAAACCTGTTACAAACCTTATTCAAACTCAACCCATCGTGCCTCAAATCTCCAACAACGTCCTTGCCTGTCCTGCCACGCGTCACAACCCTCTGTCTCTTGTTTTTGTTCGAGGACAAACTCATTTTTCCTTCATGACACTCGACCCACTCACTGATGTTTGATTACAGGACGTTCACCTTTAATTGGTGTTACAGCTTTCCCTCTGTGATGCCTCGATAATGAGACAATTTCTCACTCTACTACAGAGATGGCAAAAGTACACACATCCTTTACTCGAGTAGAAGTACAGATACTCGTGTTTTAAAAATACTCTGGTAAAGTAGAAGTACTGACTAAACTTCTTTACTCAAGTAAAAGTAAAGAGGCTTTGAAATGTACTTCAGTAAAAAGTACCCATAACTAGCAGCTGTTTTAAAGAGTACCTGACCTCCCTTTATATTAATAGAACATTAATGTCATTGTTAGCTAATGAATGTTTCCATGCTGAACAACGGCAACATGACAACGTTTTCATTGGTCCCTCTTCTTTAGAGAAGACCAGGAAATGATGGATACACGGATCGTGTTCAAATCAATAGGCACGCAATGACTCTAAATAATAATGATCACGCCACCAAACACACATTCAAACTAAAGGAACCAGCCTGTTTGGAAAATGTAAGAAGTAGAAAGTACAGGTATTTGGGTTCAACATGTAAGAAGTAGAAAGTACAGGTATTTGTGTTCAACATGTAAGAAGTAGAAAGTACAGGTATTTGTGTTCAACATGTAAGAAGTAGAAAGTACAGGTATTTGTGTTCAAGACGTAAAAGTAAAAAGTCGTCAGAAAAATAAGTAGTGGAGTAAAGTACTGATACCAGAAAAATGTACTTATGTACAGTAACGCAGTATTTGTACTCCACTACTTCTCCTCTCCTATTAGCATGTGATGTCACTTTGGACAGAATGTGTCAGCGTGATGGAGGACATACAGCCGACACAGATGGACGCTGCGTGGGCTTTCATACGCTCTCCCGGTGTTTCCACTAGTGTGTGTTCATGTAAATGTGTTGAAGTGTGTGTGTGGACACTAGGGATCTGACTAGCCTGTCAGTGTGTGTGAGGGAAATATAACTCCAGAATTTCTCAGGCCAGTGAAAGACAGCAGTGATAACTCTGGCAGCTGTCCCTGCTGAGGGTATTTTAAGACATTCTACTTCACATCCATTATTGACGAGACAGACTAAGATGTCGGAGAAATCTGCACCCCGGTGTGCCCGTCCTCCGCCTGAGCCTCCCAACGTGACTTATGAGCATGCAGGCACACATGCATGATGACATAGTATCAGCCTACCAATTATGTTCATTTGCAGCTGGAAAGTGGTCCAGAAATGAGTCTTAAAACCCGATAATGAGGCAGCACTTGTCCCTCTTCTCTCAAAGTCAATGTTTTTTTTCATGTGTTTGTTGTTAGAAGCCTGGAATAAGCTATGTGGTTTACCTAAGCTGAAGAAGTGCCTAATTGAAACCACTTAACATCATCCAACAACATGCAATATATTCAAGACATACAAATAAAAACAAAGATAGACTGATCACAGATATGGGATTTCTGCTTAATATTCAAAGGCCCACATATATGGGTTAGTTGAGTCAAATAGCCGTAGACACATTATATTGGGACTGTTGCAGCCACAGCATTAAAACAACATGTGTGGCTCACGATGTGCCCTGCAACATACATTTTAAAACACCAAACCTGATGGAGTTCACAAAAACCACATGATTTTATTGAATATTTTTAAATCACGCTAACGGCCCGTCCACACAGCGGCGCGCGTTGACGCTTCACCATTCACTTTGAATGGGGTGACGTCACTTTTCGCCGAACTGCATTGTGGGAAGCGACGCGGAGCGTTAATGGCGTGGCTCGCTGCAAAAGTTGAGCAATGTTCAACTTTTGACGCCTCGGCAGAAGCGTCAGCCAATCGAATCATATGCCAGTACAAGCTCTAGCCAATCAAACCGCTGCTTGTGTGTCAGGGGTGGAGATTCATGTGATTGGTTGTTGGTCGAGTTTCAGACACGCCCGCAAGCGACAACGCACGCCGCTGTGTGGACGGGCCGTAACTTAAAAGGGACAAGGTTGGAGTTCTGGCCAAAACGAACAAAAAGATGGAGCCAGCCACACCAGGGGCTGTAGGACCCAGAACTTTCCCCCTAAAACAAAAATAAATGCATAAGCTGAACTCAGAAAGAATGCCGGAAAAACTGGACTACCATCTTTCATACTAAAAAACGAAGCCGTAAGAAATAACAGGGTGAAGACTACTTCCGAACTAATGTAAGTTTGAACTTTGGCCATGAGGGTTGTGTAATTGGTCGTCAGTAGGTATGCATGTGTATTTGTGGGTTTAAACAGGGTACATTATGTGTTAATGTTGCTTTTGTGTACTATATAGTTTGTATGATTTTATCTTCTGTTAAGAACTCAGGCACTTAGGATTTAGGACTCAAATGCACGACCCGGGAGCCAGAGATAAAGTATTTGTTAGATACTTTATTTTTCCAAAAACAGCAAAAAATGAACAAAAAGGTAACTATAAAAACTCTAGTCGAGATGAAAAAAATAGATATACAATGAGCATAGACTTTACCATGACATGAGGCAGGGAGCAAACGTTACCATCCAAGAGACAAGACGAACTGACACTGAACACAGGGAGACAGGGGTATTTAAACACAGGGTAACAAGACACAGGTGGAAACAATCAGGGGCGGGGCTGACGCTGATGAGCACAGGAGACACACAAGGAGTGACAGGTGAAAACAATCAGGAATTAGACACACCAGGGAAACTAACGACAGACAATACACAGGGAGGAAAACATGACAAGGAGAACAGAAAAACACCCATTACAAGACATACAAAACTAAAAACATGACATAACACAAGAATCATGACATCTTCTGTGGAAGTGCACGATGGAGTTCAGAACACATTTTCTTATGGGGCCAATAAAGTGTATCGTTCGTATCGTAACGTATCGTATCATAGCGTGTCATTAAAAGACATAAATGTCAAATCCGTTAAGTGTTATCCGTCCGTGTGTTAGTCAATTCCCTTTTCCAACAATCGACGAGTCTGTTTGAGACTTCAAAGAGAGACTGAATAAGTACCAGATATAAAAGAGTAACTTGTGAAACATTATCATTGTTTATTCACTCTAACACAACCTCCTCCCTAAAAAGAAATGGCAATGGTACTGGAGTCGTTTCTTTACTTTTACCAGGTCTTCCTGTGTTAAAAAAACCGTGCACATACATGCTAATTTAAATAGAAAAAGGGGTTGCTTTAGTATTTAGCTCACCTAACCTGCATGTCTCTGAACTGTAGGAGAAAACTAAATTGGAGCCACTGACACCTGACATGCAAACAGGAAACAGTAAACGGGCGTCTTGCCGCGGCGAGGTGACAGAACTAAAGACGAGACTCAAATCATTTTCTGCAAACACTGCGGTTGAAAATGTTGCGTGACTCTCAGAATACATTTCCCTGCTCTGTCACTCAATACATGAGTAGGTGTGAATAAACACAAAAAAATTAAGTGCATGCATTTAGCTTTTTACATAATTATAATTATATACATGTGATGCTCTATGTTTGATGTAATTAACCGTGAACAGTAAAGGACATGTCGTCAGGTAAAAGCTTAATGGTGTTGTCCTCATGGAGAGCTGACATTTACAGCTGTGTGATGAATATGTTTAAAACCTTGTATATAAAGTACAATATTTGCAGCATTTCATGTGATTTATGTAAAGGGTTTGTGATTATATAGACCTCATACAAAGTAGGAAGCTTCAATAAAGCAGCACAACCCTTTTGCTCAATTTTCCGCTTGTAAGCAAACACAAGTCAGTGGTGCAGGAATGAGTCCTTAAAACCAGTATGAGTCAGCATTTTTGGCACTTTTGGTTCTCTTGTCAATGGTTTTAATAGGTTTTTGGTTAGATTCCTGAAATAAGGTTAACACAGTATATTACTTTTCTACAACATAAACATACGTCAGTGAATACCCTACTGGTGAATACCCTACTGGTGAATACCCTACTGGTGAATATCTGAAGCTTTTATGTGTCATATTAATGTCGGTTGCTAACAAGTGGCTAAAATCAACAACAAGATATAGCCTTTAGCTTAGCAGTGCTGGCGTAAACCAACCACCAAGATGTAGTTCCTTTAAAGCCTAATTTTAGCTTTTTACTTCTGGAGATTGCATGAGGGTTTCAACCATTTTAAAAGTGGTGTCAACATGCATATTATGCATAATTTTAAATATGACTGGACTTTTTGTCAAGGGAGCCCCTTGACAATAAAGGCATGACCACATTTTAAACACAGTATTGGCAAAGCATAACGCACAAGGCGTTAAACAAAACAAATATGAAACAAATATAAAAAAGAAACACTGAACATAAATGTAAACAACACATGTGACACAACAGAAAAACACAAAACATACTGTACAACCCAGTCTCACGGCATTTCGTGTTATAGTCACGAAATGTATCTATTGATTCGTGTTCACCAAGACGATTTCCCCATTTTTTTCGTGTCACACAGAACGATTTCAAAAGCAATGTAAATAATACCAAATTTGAAGGAACAAGAGATTTAAAAAAATACAGATTTCAGTATTCTGACACGGAAGGATTTTAGAAGCAATGTATTTATATTGGTAGTATTTGTATGCCTGCACCAAATAATAACAAATTAGAAGGAAAAAAAGATTAAAAAAAATACAGATGTCAGTATTCTGAGGCTCTGAGACATTTCTTTTCCTTGCGGACGGCAAAAAAACTTCGGCATTATACAATTTAAAATAAAAAGGTTAGGGTTAGGCTTAGGGTAAGATATTGAGTAAGAACATGTTTTTATGAACCCCACAGCTTCCGGTCTTCCAAGACCCGACCGGACAAAAAGACGTGGTGCAGGCACGAAACATACTACCAAGAGAAATACATTGCTTTTAAAATCGTTCTGTGACACGACATTTTTTTGAAAATCGTGTTGGTGAACACGAATCAATAGATTAAATTAATTTCGTGACAATAACACGAAATGCCGTGAGACTGGGTTGAACTTTCAGCTCTGTGTACAGTATAAGACACTGTAGACATGTACTCTTAGCAAAAAGATAGCCCTAAAGCATTACATTTGATAGACTTACTTTACTGTAGAGAACATTAAGAGTTATTGTAAATCTTCCATGTATTTACCTGTAACAGCTGCAAGAGAATATCTTTGTCCTGTCTGATCTGGTCTACAACATATCCTCAATAACTTGTGCTCGTTTCTAAACTTGTCGCTCTGGCCAAGGATGATTGGTAGAAGACGGGATAATTGCTTTCAGACATGCTAATGGTGTCTGTGATGAATTGCAGTGTGGTTTCAGAGCAGGTCACAGAAACTGCACCTCTCTAAGTTGTGGATTTGTTTTGTATCGTCTGTTTTATCTCGGTTAGGTCCTAAATATGTTAAAGTTGATCACTGGATTTTAAATGTTTTGTGCATATCTGCTTTGTTTAAATCGGCTAATATTATTAGTTCCCATACAGTACTATGTCCCTATCCAGAGTATCTCAATTAATTAAATTAAAATTAATTAATTTATATAGCACATTTATAAACGATTTTTGGTCGAGCCAAAGTGCTGTACATATAATAAAAATAGCCTACAGTAGGGACACTTTACAGCAAATACAACAGCACAGATTGTCCAGAATATCAATATGAGAAAAACGACACCCTCTATCCTTAGACCCTCACATCGTACAAGGAAAAACTTCCGGAGAAAACCCACAGTTTAAAGGGGAACATGGGAGAAACCTCAGGGAGAGCAACAGAGGAGGGATCCCTCTCCCAGGACGGACAGACGTGCAAGAAATGCGGTGTGTAAATCGAAGAGATAATACATTTTACAGCATATAGACCGAATGTTAGGAAATGTGTGTGTCTGTAATAAGAAGATGAATCCACGAAGATGTCAGCTACAATCCTGTGGAAGCCATCAGGGAAGCAGCACGACACGACCCAGGCAGGACCGCAGCGATAGGTTCAGCCACAACCCGAAGTCCACGACTTAATCCAGAGCTCAGGATAGAGGATCAAGGACACAGGACTACTGCAAGATGATCAGCCTCGACAGTAATTCAGTCCAGTCAGTAATTCAGTCCAGTCAGTAATTCATTCAATTCCTTCACCTTTGCAACATATAACAAATATTTAATTAAGGATTTATATTATATTTTAAGACTTAGAAGCTCATAACATCCACCAAGCAGGTCTTCAGTTAAGTTGCTCTACTTTTCTGTCAGCAGGTTTTCAGCAACAACAAAAAAACAAAAAAGCTACATTTTCACAAGTTTGCTGGCCGGCTCTTTGATTGGTCAACCGCTTAGAGATGTCCTGCCCCTTAGCCTATCAAGTACAATTCTAGCCAATAGGAGAGCAAGTTTTACATCGTGATGTCACTATGTACAGGAAGAGTTTATTTTGTTCTTGCCTGTGCATTTCTGCTTTCATTTTTTAACTGTAATTTTAAAATGATATTGGCCAACTGAACTCTTATCAGCATTAGTACAACAACATATATATACAAATACCACCCAGCTTTGTTTTTCTTCCACGGTTTTCAACATAATGGAAATAGGTCATGTGCCTGAATCATCCAATCATAACTATTAAGTGAAAACTTTCATTTGTGCAACAAATCAAGTAAGTGCTTCAATCAGACTATCGACTCAAAACCAACGCTCACTGAAACACACACAGAGAACCATGGCCACCTGTGTGCATCTCACACACACACACACACACACACACACACACACACACACACACACACACATTCTCACACACACACACACACACACACACACACACACACACACACACACACTTTATAACTGGAATACATCTGTTGTTTGATAGAATGATCACAATCACAGCTGCAGGGAGAAGGTAACAGATGAACTGAGAACTAATTAATTTCTCGCCCCCCCCCTCCCTTCTCCTCAGATAGCCCTCCTCATTCCTTTCATTACTTTCAGCCGGTCATAGTCTCTCTCTTTCTGCCACCTCTTTTGCCCAAAGGGCCTTCGTACACTGCTCAACTCGAAGCTCATAACTGCTTTAATTGAAACCGTCATTGCCTTAATTGCTTTAATTAATCACCTTTCAGCCAGTGTGGGGATTTGTAATAGGTGCTGGCATTGGCAGTTCATTCAGGGCTCTACTTTAAGAGAGAGAGACTAAAAATGGGTTAGAGGACACAGAGAAACGGTGAGTGTGTTGAGGAATATCCATGCACAAGCTATCTATGCTGTAAACACATTTATTTGCTCACATCGTCCCTGTGTTAGAAGAATTTAATGCACTGATTTTATTTGGCAATGATACGTTTCCATGTGCTTTATGTTTACAAAAATACAGGTTGAAGACATGCATCAATTTTAGTGTCAATTAACTTGTAAATACATACTTTTTAAGTAAATTACTTACTTGACTTGTTATTGCTTACTTAATACTTGTACTTATTGAAATGTTCTAAATATTAGCTTGACATTGAACAAATGCAAAATCTGCATATTCATATATTTTTTCAAGGCAGTAGGATCCAAAAAGGCAAATTATTTTGGGGCCCAAACTTTTTAACCAAAAACAAAAGACAATTCAAACTCCATCAACCATGAGCCACATAGACACATTGTTCCCCATGAACTTTCAAAATGAGAATTCAATCAGGAGAGACCTGATGTATGAAATACATGTTTATTACCGGGACACATGATATGAATGAAATAGTGATTGACAGATTATAACAAGTGAATGAAATGGGGTTTTGGCGATTAGGCCCCGGTTTGCAGGATGATCATTCAGGAGGGGAAAAGCCGCTCCGATGAACCCCCCGGGGTCTAGACACTGGTGGTGGTGATAAGTAGTCCGGTCTGAAGGGTGAAGGTTTTAGCTTGGCCCTGTATGAGGAGACAGGAGGTGAAGGGGTGGAGGAGGGTTGCGCGTTGCCACCTGAAATGACAGCTGGCGGAGAGGGAAGAGCAGATTTAAAGGGGTTAGCGGGTGCAAGGCTATAGGCTTGTGAGAATAGGGGGAAGTGATTGGCTAGCTGGGGAGTAACGCCCCCGATCACTTATTGAGAGAGGAGAGAGTATTGAAATGACGTGTAACAGACAGAGGATATTGGTCTTCCTGACTGAACTTGTGCTAAGCTTCATTACTATGTCCTTTTTAAGATAGTAGGAATGCATTTCAACATATTTTTCAAGGCAACTCAGAAAGCTCAAAAAGGGTGAAATGTTTTGGGCCCCAAAACTTTGAAACAAAAAACACAAGACTAAGACAAGACACAGTCAATCTCCTTTAACAAATATACATC
>CALSBZ010046617.1:104766-115281 GCA_943591055.1 Gobionotothen gibberifrons
CAGAAATAAGGTCCCATGGGGCGGAAGTAGATGGGCGTGACTTCGCCACTCTATTGCACTATTCATACAGCACATGCAGCTCAAAGTGCTGTTTGAAATGATGACACATCACAAGTAAAAAACAAACAACAAGTTCCCCTCGGATCAGATGTTAAAAACGTTACACACACATGCAGCAGAGCAACAACATATAACATGTTAACAGGCTAAGAGACACGAGGAGGAAAAAGGTATTATAATAGCAAACAAATTCAATTAATAATGATTTCTCTCGGAGAAGAAAACTAAGTGAATTGATGCTAAAATATATAACCATATAAGATAAAGTAAACATATAGGAAAAAGATAATAGCAATACAAAAAGTAATAATTCTAAGAAAGGTTAATTGATTAAAATATTAAAAGATCAACGTAAAAGGAAGTGTTGCTATTACAACTGTTAAATGAATAATATTAGATAAAACCCTTCTGATTCACCCAAAACAAACTAAACAAACTACCCTTTGTGACCGACATCTTCTTAGTTTCCCACTTTTTCAGAAAAACACAATCTGGGGTAATTTGTTTAGGAGTTTTAAATATCAGTTTATTTATATTTTTTGTCCCAAATCAGTGTCTTTATAAAGCGTTTTCACTCATATGTAGTGTCTCTACTTTAAAGAGTCCTCTCCTGCTGATGTTCAGGTGTATATCAGTATGTAGTGTCTCTACTTTAAAGAGTCCTCTCCTGCTGATGTTCAGGTGTATATCAGTATGTAGTCCAGTCTGCTCTGATTGGTTAGCTGGCCGGCTCTGTTGTGATTGGTCAACCGCTTAGAGATGTCCCTCCCCTTAGCCTATCACGTACAATGTGTTGGAGCCAAATAAGTAAGGGAGCAGCGAGGCGGTCATTACGGGGAAAAGACCACCCGACAGCGGAGTGATCTTAATCTGCATGAAAGGCCACTTTCTCAACAAAGTAACAATATGACTCCCAATATTAATTGAAATGCTTTTATAGATTTAGAAAATGTTTTTATTGATTTAAAAAATAGTAGGCTATTATTGATTTAAAATGACATGCATCCGCTAAGAAAAATAGTCCGTTGTTACCGTTTGAACTACGTAGCAACGGCAGGAACTGCTTCGACAGCGTTTTTGCGGACCTTTTTGATTACAGATTTGAAAACATCGTTGCTTGCTTTAAAAGTAGCACAATTCATTATGTCAAAGCTTGGAAAGTATCTAGATATCCCTGCCCTAATGCCAAAGGAACTGCACACTGAATATGTTTTGCTGTTTGATGTCTATGTCTGGACCGTTGCGTAAAAAGGAGGGTTTCTGCCCCGTTACTTCTCCGCTGTTTTCTTGTCCCAATACAGTTCAATCGACCGGACTTCTTTCTGCAGATGTGAGCATCCTTAGCAACAGTCAATACATCCTTGACAGTGGTCTGTCTCTACTGGATTAACAACGTGTCGCTGAGTTCTGAATTGTATTCAACTAAGCCATGTAATAAACCTATATAACACACTACAGGAAAGGTTAAACCCCCAAAAGCATAATATGGCTTCTTTATACTTACTTGGCTAATTCTTAATGTTGTCGTCACAGTTGTCAAATTCCATCTAATTCCTAAATTCATAAAGAGATTACACTGCATATTAATTACTGTTTTGAAATTGGAACAATATACTGTAGATGTGTGGTTTTACTCAGCAAAGTGTGAGCTTTACATGTCCTAAATACCAGCTAACAAGTTCCATGTAAGGCTGCATACTTCAACAACAACTTACAACAATCTTTTTATGTTCTTATAGAAAAGACTGTGACCCATTCACTCTAAAAAAAAAAGAAGCACTCGAGTTTTCTGCACATGCAACACTGTGATGCTCGAGCAACAATGCATCATTAATTTCCAGTTATACGGCATTGTTCTGGATGTTAATAGCCACTCGTGCCTGATTCATTAAACTTTGCAGGGCCTATTATTGTCCCATCAGAACAACATCTTACAGGGTGATAAATGTCCGGTCCGAGCAAAGCCTGCAAACAATGAAGAATGGCCGTTCGATGAAGTACTTAAAGCCGTTTGAAAAGGTTTTCCCGTCTCCTCGGCCTCAAGTACGGCGCTTTTTGTTTCAGATCCTCTTCTGTGGACTCTGTAGTTCACCTTTATTATACATTTCAATGTCAATGGTCTCCATTGTTTGCACCTCTAACTAAATCCCTCGAGCCTCTCAGAGCTGGCACCGCTTGCTCGTTTAAAAAAAAGAAAATCTTCCCATCTGTGGCCGGGGGAAATAATTGGGAGTGAACAGCAAACATAAGTGAGATGTTTTAAACCAACCACTGTGTCCTGTAAATACAAATAACATAAACAACATCCTCGACAATTAAACATGTTGTTGAAGGGAAATTATGTTTTATTTGTTTAATTACTTGTCATTTCCTTCCCACTATTTGGTATGAAATGCACAGAAGTCTCAGCAGCATGGAGTTGGTTCCCCTCTTGTGAACGATACCAGTATTTTTCCACAGTATTTCTGGTGTTATGAAAAGGATGCAGGAGCAGATTATATTGATATCTGAGTTTCCTGAAAGACACACATTTCACTGACCTATTGAACATAATTCAATAATAATAATAATAATAAACATCATGATTGCACTCTAATGGATGCCTGCCTGTCATAACCACTTGGCTTTCTCTGGATCTGTAAATCATACAATAGAGACACAAATGTGATTCATGATTTCACCAGAACATTATGCCGAATATATCGTTTCCTTCAATTTGCAACGTAGTCAATATTCAGAGCGTAAACACAAGGGAACGCTGCCGTGTACGTCAAGTATCGTTCAGACTGGTTAATGCAATCCATGGAGGTCATCATGGGTGACGTATAAATTAGTTTGAAGGTTTATTATACATCTCAACCCTGTATATCACGTTGTTTCCATAGCAACAACAACTTCCTGTAAACAGCGCTAACTCTCCTTCAAAATAAAAGCATGTCCATAAAAAATAGGAAGCCAAGCCAAATTACACGTAAGACATGATACAACTGCAACGAAAGTAACAAACACAATGCAATATCCTTTTCAATTACAAAGAACACAAATTGGGTTGTATACATTAACAAATAACTATAAAACAACAATACTGTAAAATAACAAAATTAATGTCGTGAATAAACAGCAATACGCGTGTTGATTTAATATACTTTTTTCATGACTTTAATGTATTTTATTTGATCTTATTCTAATAATTCTAAATATTTTTCTCTTTTATTTTACAACCTATTTTTTATAGCTTTATTTTGCTTAGTTTGAATTTTCTTTTATATCGAAAGCCAATTCGGAAAGCGTGACATCACATATTTAGAACTCGATGATGTCACGGTTCTAAAGCTGTTCTCAGGGATCAGGAGAACCTCCCTTCATGCAGCCAGGCAGAAACTAAGTCTCCCGGCTTGCGTCACACCTTTTCTACAGAAAGTGAGACTGAAAAGTCACCTCATGGCTGACCGGCAACGAGACCGGCAACTAGACTCATAAAGTAGTTTGGCAAAATAAAAAAATAAAAAATGTAAATTATATCTTGTGTTCAAATGTGCCTCCAGGTCAATCTGGATGAATAATTTTAATCTATAATTAATGTGTGTTTATATATTTTAAGTTGTTTTAATGTGAATTTTTACTCTATAAATAAGATTTATTATTCATATTATTTCTTATATTTGTTTTATTTTAATGTCCCTTCATTTAATCATGTGACTGTATTTTTGTCAGTGTTCTTTAAAAATAGTGTAGTTAATTACCAAATGTGTTTTTTGGATGTTTTAAGTTTTGGGTAATTATTATTTATTTTTAAAACATTTGTATCGTCTTGTTAAATGTTTTTATTAGTTTAAAATAAATAAATAACTGTCCTCACCTCTGATTGGACGCTAATTAACATTAGTCAGTTAGCTTAGCATTAGCTCGTTTTAAATACCTGTTAGTGAGTGTGTCAGCCGCGGTCCTTTCACCGGAGGATCCCCCGGTGTTTGTGGAGTTAACACACACACACACACACACACACACACACACACACACACACACACAAACATGCACACTTTGTGCAATACAGACCACAGTCGGTGAATACATATTGTTATCTCTTTTAATCCTTTACTCAAAACTGCTCTATCAGCAAAAATGTACCATAGTATTCCTGAAGCAGGTTATACTGTGTTCATAATATATAATATAATTCAACATTTTTGTAATGTAACAAATATAACAAATTGATAAATCCATAACATTAAAAAAATATCCTATATAATAATATATATACTGCGATCAATTACGTAGTCACATAACATTTGTGTCAGCAGAAGTGTGTACCAGATAATCTTTATGTTGATTAATGCTTGATTTCTCTTCATCAAACTTTGTACTGTGTCAATACAAACACGAGCAAATGCTGATATTTTCTAATGATTGCATGAGTGTAAAAGTCTTCAAAAGAGCTCGTTCCTCACATCTCCTCCTCCAGAGAAACTGACGTGTTGTGCAGTCTGTGATTATGCATCAGCTTCTCATCAGACGTATTAGTCACAGTCTAAAGAACAGCTTACATCAGCATGAGAACTGAGAGACACTCATATAGCATTGGGCTGTATCGCTTAGTATAATATATAATATACATATTTATTACAGGGCTAAAGTGAATACTCGATTCTGATTGGTCAATTTGGACGATCTGATCAAGGGACTATGTGCAGTCATATCGATCCACAGAAAGAAGTCCAGTCAATATAACGTCAGCTGTGGACAACAAATATTACTTTTCATCCTTCAGAAAACGCTATTTTTTAAATCTATGTGGAGAGCACAACACTTTGGATTCAAGAAGCCTAAACTGTCCTCAGTAAAGAAAAGGAAAGCAAGAGAAGGAAAGAGGTTAAAAGACAGAGCGCTGGACGTCAGAGAAATCAACAGAAGAAGACAGACAGGAAGTAAACACTAAAGGGAACAGCAGAAGAAGACAGACAGGAAGTAAACACTAAAGGGAACAGTAGAAGAAGACAGACAGGAAGTAAACACTAAAGGGAACAGCAGAAGAAGACAGACAGGAAGTAAACACTAAAGGGAACAGCAGGTCTAGTTTGTACATTGCTACACAGTAGAATGGACACTTTGTTCTAAGCAGAAGCAATGTGATAATTTTTTATCTCTATGATAAGAACTCGCGAAGATATTAACAAGAACAGACATCAAAACATGTGGCGCTAGGTAAAAACGGCAACATGGCTCACCTTTGTCGTTGTCTGGTCAAAAGTGGTCTTCAAAGGCATTAAAATGATCAAAACGCTGCTGAAGTTAATCCATATGTTAAACTAATGTGTCTGTGTCACTTTGAAATGATTTCTGATAATCCATAAGCAATAAAACTACTTTTCCGTTTCCAGATGTCAGAGCGAGAGACAGGTTCGCTCTCATGCAAAACTGTGTGCGCATCGTTCTCATTTCTCAATGGTAGTGTGTGTGTGTGTATGTGGAAATTCCCCTTCGATTCTATTGGCTCTAACGGTCAAAAAGAGATGTCAATCACGAAAATCGACCAATGGGTTCCAGAGAAACAGTAGAAACGGCCATTTCCACCCAAATCACCTCAGAGGTGGAGTTTTCTTTTGCTAAACCTCTCTAAAAAGGTCAAATGTCACTTGTTTTGCATCAATCTTGATACAGGGTACTTATTATATGTTGTACTTTGGATTCCTAAAGCTTTTAGTCTACTAACCCATCATCCAAGGTTAGTTTTCACAATAAGTAAAAAATAATTTGTTTTTTGCTATTTTATAATGTGGGTCATTCTTGTACAGTAGGTTATCTAAAACTGTGCCAAATTTAACAGGGCTCCGCTTCTTGACTCACACGTTAAAACTGTACAAATCTGCAGGCGCTGATTTATTTACTTCTTCCATAAAATTAAACAAACAAATAAACAACAATGCTCAGTTTAACGTGAGGTCAATGACCGTACCGAGGCTCAGTCGCACCCCTCCCTTATATAACAGCTGATTGATCACAATAAATCCAAACTGTTCATTCATTTAATACAAATTCATGAATCGAAAGAATATATTAAGACAAATTGCTCTAACATTCCAACCCCTAATTGCCTAAAATATAGCAATTACAGCAACTGATAAACAGAGCCAATATTCAAAACAAATATATTAGTTTTCTTCTTAACATAAACATGTCAGAGTTCGTAGATTAAATTCATCTTGAGTTCATATCATATTTTTTTATTTTTCTAACTACAGTCCTGTTCCAACTAATCTCCAGCTTCCAGGATGTAAACATGTTCAAAATGTAAACATCTACGTGAACATAAGCCACTTCCCAAAGTATTTTGAAGGTGAACCACATCAGAAAGAAGAAGCAGGTGAGCTGTTACGCCACGCTCTGAACACACATCACATGACTTCAGCCCCACCTGTGCTGCTTGCTCTGCCATCTTCTAACGTCCTTACACACTGTTCAGGGTTGCTCTTAATCACATTACATCCTGTGTGTCATGCTGTCAGAGAGGCGGGGGAACATGGGATCTGGCAAACTCACTTAAACATGGGAAGTGTGCACACGCAGATTAAGGCACCGATCCAAAAAATCCCGCTGATCAAGAGCTAATTAGTGATTCACAAGCTGTTTCCCCAATTTGTCACAAAGCTCTGTGTTGTGAGACAGCGCAGCTTGAAGACAGCTCTGTGTAGAGGCTGTGTTTCCAAAAAACAAATGACTTTGTTACTGCAGCGCCTTGCTTTTGCCTTTTTGTTGCATTCATTTTAAAGTGTAGTTGTAGCTCTGGTCAAGCACACTACAAAAACTATATATGTGTCTAATATCTAGTCCGAATATGTCTCTACACCTGATATAAGATAATAACTTCAGAAGTAACACTGCAGTGAGATATCTGGTCTTGTTTTTAGACAATGCATCATCTTCTTGAGTCAAATAATCATATTTTGAGTCGTATCTCAGATGAAATACATATTTTATTTACATATATATTTGAAAATCCCCAACTAACATCAGAAAACAGAAAACTTTTGAGCATATGCGGATTATATTGTTACACAACATCTCCTGATTCTCGTCAAATATAGTTCAAAATGAAATGAAAAATCTCCTAGCTAATTACAAGATCTGATTTATCTAGATATCCCTTCTTATTTCAAGAAATCTAACCAACCAAATGTTCTTGTTCTATTTGCAGATCTTTTAAGTGTAAACACCTTGTTTTTATTATTTGTTCACTTGTTTTGGTAGCAGCATTTTTTACAGTGCACTGAACAGTTTGGTGAACAAATCTTTATTTAATGGGCAGATTTGAATGATTGAGTACACTGAAAAAACAACTATTTTATCCATGACTTTTGTACAACTTCTTTGAGGCTAATTCAAAACTCTTAAGGCAAAAGCTTTAGGTTAATACTGCAAGAAATAACATTTTAAAGTACACTTCAAAAAGCAAAATGGAGATTAAATAAGAAGCCTTGTTACATCAGTCTCCATTAAACAAAAACACAATAAACAAATCAAAACACGAGGTCTTGCATCATCACAGAGTAAGATGAATGAATATGCACGTACAGAAATAAGATGTCTGCAAACACAGAGAAATAAAGAAAGGCAGGGATATAAAGAGAATATGAATTTGTACAAAAAACAGTGCCAAAAAGAATTTGTCTGAGAATATTAAGCGTTTTTTTTTTTTAGCTCTGGAGGAAAAAGAAAGCTCAGAAGCTTCTTCTTCATAAAAGCCTCTGTTTTATTCAAACATAATGAAA
The DNA here is from genome assembly GCA_943591055.1 of Gobionotothen gibberifrons. Lineage (NCBI taxonomy): Eukaryota > Metazoa > Chordata > Actinopteri > Perciformes > Nototheniidae > Gobionotothen > Gobionotothen gibberifrons. The sequence continues at coordinate 112,593 of CALSBZ010046617.1, forward strand.
ACACACTGGTGACAGAGAACTGACAACATATATTCAAGGACAAGTACAAATATTTGAATAATACAAAGTACAATAAAGAAGTTCTTCTGTCAGGAAACACATCCAACCCGTGGAGAGTGAGCTTTAAAATCTGAGGCATTGTCTGAATGACTGAATCACCAGACTGCGATCAATATGTTAGCGAGGGTGATGAATATTCAACATCCTTACTGATCTGTCATGTTTATTTTATATACCAACATCTGTGAGACTGTGTCCCTGTCTCTAACCATGTTGAGGTGATGTGGAAAATCCCACTCCAATGGTTTCAAATCAGCATCTCTTGGACAAACAATTTAAATGCATGACAACAATTAATGTAAACATCTTTAATTTCTTTTTCTTTTTTGTAAACCTCTTTTAGTTTTAAACCTGATGTTTATACGACTCTTAGTTTTTGCAACTGTCCTTGTTAAACACCTGCACTTTTGAAAGAACATCCATAACATTCATCTGTTTGCAACTCACATATATCAATATTCCAATTACTTGTATATAGACTATTCTGCACTATTTCTATTCTATTCTATTTTATTGTATTAACTTGCACTATTATCTGTTTCGTTGTGTTGCACTGTTGGAGGAGCCTCTGACCTCAGGTGTTCATTGATACATCTACACTGTACCTATGTACACATGCCAATAAAAGCCTTGAACCTTGAACCTTGAATATACACAACTGTATAATAAAATGCACACATAAGTTACAAAATATGAGGTTACCATGAGGTTCTTAACATCTGTATGACGATATCACATGTCTGTCTTGTTGTGCAGTTTATCAGTAAATGTTTCCATGGAACTATTTTATATTTTCTTGATTACCATTTACCTCTTTTATGTATTTGTTTGTTTATTTTTGTATTTGTTGTTTTGTTTGTTTTTCAACAATAAATGTATTTCTTTAAGGAAAAAAAGGTTTTGGCAGAAGGGGTGGAGATCATTAGTTTACTAAATGTATAAGTCAGTAATATTTTTGATTATCATTTTGACACTGCGTAAGTTTGTATTGTATTATAATTATCATGTAACGGAGGGATAGGGTGTAGGGGGCGGTTTGGAATTGGGCCTAAGTGATGTGGAAAATCTAACTAATCTATAAAGGCAGCTCACCTTTTACAAATCCCTTCCTCCATGAACAGCTGGCTGGCCTCATGCAAACTCTCCACAACCGATTGTTTGTTTGAGTAAATAATCAGTAAGTTGTCCTTTCCTTTGAATTGTCTTTGCATAGCAGCTTGAGTAGTTCATCTCCCTTTTCTCTGTACAGGTTCAATTGCATTTGATTACTTTATTTATACACTATTTATAACTATGTTAAAAGAGAACTGCTTTGCTATAATATAATTTGAAGTATGACCAGATCGACCAGACAACAATTACGACAAACAACAAATCAACAAACTATACAAGTAAACAATGATCTGGGACTCCCGCCTCCATCTTTAAATCCTCTGCATTGAACCAACCATCCTCACCACCCTCAATATTCTTCAGGTGATGTAACCGTAAAGGAGTATGTATGTTGTGGGAAGAGGCAGCTACCTGTTTCTGCTCAGTAGCTGCACCACATCTGATGCTCTCTCTTCAAAAATGTAAATACACATCGGAGAGTCCACACGGGGATCCGCAAGAACTGAAAGATCAATGTGTTTGGTCCCACATAATTCTGATGCTGCTGGAGTTTGTTGAAAGTGAAGACAAAGAAAGAAGAATAAAGAAACTAAACTTATTGTGAAGGTTTATAGCAGAGAGGACTGAGACAGAAAAATACCTTTTTACTAGTTAGCAGTTTGCAGCTATTAGGCAGTCTTGGCTAATTACCGAAGCTAACCGCTAATGTTAGTGGTTGTTACGTAGGGTTAATTATCATGTTTTCAAGCTCTAAACAGTAATAATAGGTAATGGGCGAGGTCAAATCATGTCATCATTATATGTGTTAATATTGTTACGGCCCGGCTCTGGGGCTATAACTTAAACCTAGAGTCGAGACGAGGGGTGACCATGTAACAATGATTTATTGAGTTTAACAACTGAACGAAAGCCAGCAGTGCCCGAGGCTGGCACGGAGGGAGTGCCCAGAGGAATGATGAGAGAGGGCACAAATCCGGTTGGCTCCCCTCTCTTCCCGACCCAGGTGCAGCTCATCAGGCAAAACGCCGGCCTCACAGCGCTGGATCCTGTAAACACACACACACACACACACACACACACACACACACACCCACAGCCGACGGCACCCCTCGTGGTGTGGAGGGGTCGTCACACTCCCCCCCCATAAAGAAAGGAGTTCCACTAGGAACACCGTTAACTACCTAACAGTATCCTCTTCACACCAAACAATACAGCTACAATAGCCTAAAAACTCCACATTGACGTCTATACTCCTTCTCAAACCAGCCAACAAACCTCCCCCTGCCCACTCAGCAACTCCAGCGCCTGAAGAAGCAATTTAAGAGGGACAGAGTAGATCAAGAAGACTAGAGCAAACAGCACAGTACCGTCAGGCAAACCCAAAAAAACTAGGAGCTCTTCTCCTACATTTCGGCGTGGACAGGAGACAATTCTGGTCAGTCCCTTGACCCAGCACATGGAAAAGCCCAGAATGTTTTTCCAGAAACGGCAAACTAGCCCTTGGCAACAAAACCAG
>CALSBZ010046617.1:133601-151447 GCA_943591055.1 Gobionotothen gibberifrons
TCAGGTGTATATCAGTATGTAGTGTCTCTACTTTAAAGAGTCCTCTCATGCTGATATTCAGGTGAGTGTTACATAGTGGTAGAACACATAGGGATCACAGGGTTTTTAACCTTTGCAGACCATTTACATGCACTAAAACCTACGTAAATAACACACTACAGGAAATTGAAAACCACCTTTAATCCTTCTATTGCTACTTTTTTCTTCTTCATTTACAACAACTAAAAAAGTAACCAAAATATATAATATATTTGCGTGTATAAGTTGTGAATAGAGCACCTGGTTTATAAAGGTGACCTAAGGCCTATGACAGTGTGTTCCAATACCATTCAAAACGTTTATGGGCCAATAGTAATTTAATCAGTTTTAAAAATGAGTATCAACCCGGAATCATTGCACATAGTCAAAAGCAATTCCAGCTTTCAATCCATATTTTTACGATGTCAATATATCTTGAAATTGGAGCAAACAAGTCATTAGGAACATTTCAGATACGAGTAACCGATGTTGGCAAATTGTGTTCCCTCCAAACACTTGTGCTTGTACATTCATATTCATCTATTGATCTGACATTCAAAATATTACCCTAGGGAAACCATTCCCATCCAGTAAATAGGCTGTAGATTAAATCCCTTCAATTTAGGTGTCAAAAACAACAGACACTATCTTGTTATCCCAAAGTACATATACAACCTCCATGAAGCAGTGACAGTCCCGGGGAATGGATCCATCTGTCGGCCATCTGCCACTGATCAGGTAATTTGTCCACTCACTCTGGTTGGTAATGCTAATGGAAAATGTGTTGCGGAGCAAATTAATGTCAGATAATGCCTCGGAAAACATGTCGTAACACAGAGAGAGAGAGCTGGAGAGGCAGAATGACAGGGGCTGGATTTGTTGAGTGGAAATGTCCAACCCAGTCTCACGAAAAAAACGTGTAATGGCGACGTTTGTCCACAGGGCAAAACGTAGTATATTCACAAATAACCCTCTCAAGACGTGACATGGATACAATTGTGTTTCTATTCATTTATAATGACCAGTGTCCATGTCACGTGATCGCAAACTTTCCCAGCGTGAGGACATGGCGGACACCCGATTGCTTTTTTGTGGAAAATCCTAAATTGTAGGTTAGTTTGGCCATTACAATGCCTTTTGATTACCTTTAGCGAGAAGTTTCGATTGTACTTTTAGAATCTACGTCCAGTGGATGTGTAGGATCCATAGTTTGATACATAATACGAAGATTATTTGAGCTCCATGTTTTTTTTTTACAAATGATTGTATCCATGTCACGTCTTGAGAAGGTTATTTGTGAATATACTACGTTTTGCCCTGTGGACCAACGTAGATATTACACGATTTTTTTGTGAGACTGGGTTGAAATGTCTCCATGGCTTTCAGCAGGGGCGCAGATAGTGGGGGGGACGGGGTCCACCCCCCCCATTTAAAAAATAATATATATATATATATATATATATATATTTATATTAAAATATATATATTTTAATTGTTTTGTTATCATTTTTTTCAATATATATATTTGCATACTGTATAAAGAAGTAATTTGTGGGTACATATGTGTAATATACAGATTCATTTGACTTATTGTTAATTGTTATTCCTCTACATTGTTATTTCCTCAAACGCCTTCATAAATGATCTTTTCTTGCACTTAAAGGTAAATACCAATTCATTTGCTAATCCACATACATACTTACATTGTATTATATTTGATCTTGAAACAGTTCATATTTGAGCTTAAGGTTAATGTTACTTAGAATATAATATAATATAATCATGTAATGTCATTATACATGTACAATGAAAGAAAGGAAAGCTTCTCCCTTTTTATAAGGTGCCATCAAAACAAAAAACATCACAACATACGACAACAAATGCACGCAGCATACACACTTATGTAAGAATAAAGAATAAAGTGCAGTAATTATTTCCAGGGGTATATACAAAAAATGGTTAAACACATAGTAAAACAAATAGTAACTAAATATCGTGAAAATATTTTCTCTCAGTTTTGTCACCCCCATTTAAGAAATCTCACCTTCGCCCCTGGCTTTCCGCATTAAGAGTAAAAAAAGTTTCTACAACGGCCAGAGACTGTTTTTCTGCAGAAATCATCATGCACACTTGACCTGGTTTCACTAGCGTTTCTCCACTAGCAGAATGATGATGAAGAGAAGTGCTTTGCCCCCACCCAGACCCAATCAGGAGGCTATTTGTGAAACAGCCCATTGAGAGGCTGCTGGAGGAGCTTCTCGCACCTTTAAGCTCTTTATTAGTCAATGATGCATCAAATGCTCTAAAATTAGGATGTGTTGCATTGCATTAACTCAGAAAGCCACATACAAAGTTTAACAGGGTGAAAAGTTTGCATTAACTTGACACAACACCTGTATTGTATTAAATTACTAACCCTAACCAATACAACAAAAGACAGGCTGTGAAGACGCAGAACATAAAGAACCAATTATCTTTTGAATAAATTATGCTACTGGCTAAATGAAGCAGTGTTGACAGTGTACAGGATTGTAAAATATGAGGCATTTAATGTATACAGATTAAAACCCTTACTATTTAATTGTTTGTTATATTCATTTACTTATGTTATGTTTACCAAGCTTCATTACACTTGAATTTGTCCTTCTTCTATAGATGGTGCTCTACACTTACATTGACTTGAGGTGCGATATTTTGGTTAGGGTTAAGAGTGAAGAAGTCGCGAGTTTGACAGAACGTTTTTATACGCTAACGTGTGTGACTTCTCGTCATTTTTCAGGTGGGTAAACTGTATGAATGTAGGCAGTAAACATTATACAATTGTAATGGATCAATTCAGAAACAACTTGAGAAAACCCAGCACATTTGAATAAACAATCAAATTAGATAAGAGGCGTTGTGTGTAACAATTACCTAGCATGCTAACACGTAGCCTAGCTTGCGATGCTAGCGTGAGTTAGCCGTTAGCCTTGTTCTCTTTTATACTGTAGCTGGTCAGGGGTGGATCTAGACAAATATTCATGGGGTGGCAAGAGGGTGGCAGGAGAATTTCAGTGGTGGCATCCCAAGCACTGCTCCACAATATTTATTTTAACTCAATAACATTTGGTTACATTATTGTGGCACATCAGTAAAGCCTTAAATATAAATATATAAGGTGGCAGACATAATTGAATGAATTTTAACTGAACAATAACTGAATGAGTTTGTCTCACTCTTAGACCAGCAGGGGTACCAAATCTATGCAGAATGCTGCAATAAGTACATTAATTATATGTCTCGTCGATGTTTGTCTAAATGAATATGATACTATTAACAATCATAGTATTCCTATCAGCTGTCAATCACTGTTATGATTCACATATTCAGTGTTATTATTAAATAAACTATATTTTTTGGAGGAGTTAATGATGAATGTTCCACAAGATGCTTGCTCACCCTCCTTCAAATTTGAAAGACAAGTAATTACTATCATAAATCAAAAGAATCAAAGGAACAGTTCAGCGCCCCACAACTTCATTGCAAACAGTTACAACCTTGACTTTACATTAGAAAGAACAAACATTAAAGAAGTGACTAACTGCATCAGCTAGGGTTAAAAAACGTGTATTCTGCTAAAACATATACATCGCTGCAGTTATTATCCAGTGGAAAGTCCTTACCTACTGGCCTAGTTAAATCAAAGTGATTACTTTTTTTTGGCTGGGCAGTGTAGTTTTACACACCGTCTTATTTGATTTTCTCAGGACTTAAAACAGTTTTTTAGGGGCAGACCCCCTCAAAGAAAAAAATATATTTACACACGTAAGGTCATCACCTTAACAGTTTTTTATGCTCATCGAGTTATCCGTGAGCAGAGCATCAAGTTGGCATGCTTATAACAGCTGAATGTGGCAATTACCATCTTGTTCAGCAAAACGCCTCACAAACGTATTAAGATTTAAAGCTATGGTGCATTTTGATTCAATGTTGAGTACAGCCTGAAGAACATATCGAGGATTAAAAAACGAATGTCACAACAGGACTTAGAAAAGCTTGTCCATGCTTTTATCTTTAGTAGACTCGACTACTGCAATAGTGTATTCACAGGGCTGACAAAAAAATCCATCGGAAAGCTGCAGCTGATTCAGAACGCTGCTGCACGTGTCCTCACTAACATTAAAAGAGTGGATCACATCAGTCCGGTTCTGAAATCGGCTTCCAGTCGGCCAAATAATTGATTTTAAAGTACTATTGCTAGTTTTTAAATCATTACATGGTTTAGGACCAAAGTATATGCTCCTACATAATTACGAGCCATCAAGGTGTCTCAGGTCTTCTGGGACGGGTCTGCTATCGGTTCAGAGAGTAACAACAAAACATGGAGAGGCAGCATTTAGCTATTATGCCCCGACAATCTACCCAAATCATGCACGTCCGCAGAAACGCTTACTATTTTTAAATCGAGACTAAAAACATATCTCTTTGGCTGCTTTTAATTGAGCTGCTCATATTCGCACTACAGTATGCCTTTTAAACATGTATTGTATACCTGTGGTGTTTCTTTTTATTATTTTATTATCTTTGCTTTGTAATGCCTGTTGTAAAATGCCATTATATATGTGTTGTTACTGTATGTATTCCTAAAAAGTCTTTTAATTTGTTTTGTAAAGCACTTTGAATTGTCCCGTACAGAAAAGTGCCATATAAATAAACTTGCCTTGCAGCCAAACTTGACAGGCTCTTCTCTGTCATTGTAGACCGCAAATACCTCATTCCTTCCGTCTACTTGGATCCGAAATGCTTCTCGTTTTGCGCTGTCCCCCCGTTCAAATGAAATCGCCGGCAATCATATTTCCACGCTCGCGCCAGGGCCCGGGGGAGGGGTTACGAGGTGCGTCTTGTGCTGCATTCACTTACACTCGGACATTAGAGATTTTCTCTCATAAATGTCCGATGAGCCACAACTTTTCTTTCAAAACAAAGCTGCCAACTGGGGTGGCAGCTGGGGTGGCAAGGCATTTTTCTGAGGTGGCAGCTGCCACCCCAGCTGCCACCCCGTGCCACTCTGTAGAACCGCCACTGTAGCTGGTTAGCAATAGAATGTTGTGATGCAATGACATAAGATAACATATACTTTATTGATCTCAATTTGGTGCATTTTTGAAAAACAAGGCATTATAAGAGAAATTAAAACAGTAGAAATAAACAATTCTAAAATGTAAACATCTCAAAATAGAAATAAAACAGCATTACAAAAGTAGAACATATACATGTTGAAATACCAATTTACAGTAAACTAAATATGTTTTTGTTGTAATTGTATTTGTGTCATGCTTCAAGGAAATGTGAAGGTTTAAGTGAATGAAGAGTTAATGAAGTGTTATTGGAGAGTTATCATGGTCTAGTCATGCTACAGTAGTGATGTGTTAAATTCACCTAAAATATTGAAGTGGTTAATAGGTACCTCGCTAAATAAAATCTTTGCATTAAAAACATTTTTGATGCGAGACTATCAGGAATCCACTCATATGGATGTAAAATGAAAAGAGGCATTTTTAAGACTCAGCATGCAAATCAAAACCGATAATCTGTTAGAATTGCTAACTCTGACTGTTATGAGGGAGCAAATCATATAGAGTTTATAGAGTGTAATTGTTTTAGCCCCAAAGAGCCTTTCTGGCTAAATAAAAAGCAGTTTTCTTCCAAGTGAAACTGGAGGTGATGTACAAACATCATACATATTGCATTCAAACATGAGTACATTTCTCCTGAATAAAATGTGCAAATAAGCTCTCGCATATACTGTTTAAATTGCAAAATGTTTTATTCATAAGGGCTGCTTTTGGTAGTGGCATTCATCTAATGGTTTGTTATAATATTAGGCCATATTAATAGCGAGTGGATGTAAGTCTGCATGATCCAACCACCCATAACATAACGTAAAAAAAAAGGCAATTTCCATTATTACAATCATCAATAACACCCGACAGGCTGATCAGGAGCCCGACGCGAAATTATTACAGATTTGAAAACATCGCTGCTTGCTTTAAAAGTAGCACAATTCATTATGTCAAACCTTGGAAAGTATCTAGATATCCCTGCCCTAATGCCAAGGTAACTGCACACTGAATATGTGTCGCCGTTTGATGTCTATGTCTGGACCGTTGAATAAAAAGGACCGGAGCTCCGTGTTGAGGTTTTCTGCCCCGTTACATCTGCGCTGTTTTCTTGACCCTCTTGTCTTTTTATTTTCTTCGCTGGGGACTCATCAGCCACTAACCATTCATTGAAATTTCTGTGCTCTCTAAATATATTAAAATCCTCCAGGTTGCTCTCAGACGGGAGACAACGGAAAACTAAAGACAAGCAAACAGTTCGAAAAACAGTTCAAATCAACCGGACTTCTTTCTGCAGATGTGAGCGTCCTTAACAACGGTCAATAAATCCTTGACAGCGGTCTGGACTGGATTAACAACGTGTCACGTGTTCTGAATTGACCAATCAGAATCGAGTATTCAACTAAACCATGTAATAAAAAACATTATTTGTTATAATAATAACCGTAAATGTGCCAAATGTAAAGAGTACAGCCATATAAAATAGAAGCTAAACTGCATTTAAAATAATACACCTTGTAAAATAACAATTATTAACACAATAGAAAACCTTATTTCATAGTAATAATAACCGTAAATGTGCCCAATGTAAAGAGGACATTCCTAAAAAATTAAAGCTAAAATATTAAAGTCTATAGACAAACACTTTATAAAATAACAATTATTAACACAATAAAAAAATGCACGCAGACTTACGTGACAACAATATGCAAAATAACAACAACAATAAGCTCTGATGAAAGTCTAGAACAGAAACAATACACTTTATTTTTGCAAGTCATACCGGCAGGAGCTTATTTGCAATTTTTGAGCACCTGTCTCATAATTTAGATTTAGTTGTTTTGCTGCTTTTTAATAAAAGTGAAATAGTCCAATATCTAGTATACTACATAATGGAGTAATGGAGTATGAAAAGTGTCCAATCTGAATAGCAGCTGTTAAAATGTATTTCCCTCATAAAGTGAAAATATTATCCAAGTTGTTTTTGCAATGTATCATCCAAGTGACTTCTGCAACTCCAATTCAGCTTTCTTTATTGGCTTTTTATAAACATCTGGTATGAATCAAAAACACTGCTGTTCTGCAATTTACAATGACGCCTAGCAAAAATAATCATAAATCTTAAGTTGTTTTTGTTCTTCCCTATACAAGGTAGAACAATACAACTATAAAACAGATGAATTGTCTTTAAAGTGGACCTATCATGCTATATTGGAAAAATAGATTGTAGGGCCAAACCTATACAAAACATGTCTGTGAAGTTTTTTGCTTAAAATCCCAAACAGATCCCCCATTGTAGCCATGCCTCATACTGCTCATACCCCTCTATTGAAGCCCTGTTAGAGAAACGCAGATTTTGGGTCCTTAGCTTTAAAAAATAAAAAAGGAGGCGGAGCTAATGCCTGATCAGAATTCTACCGGAGATCAAGTTAAATTCTGCTGTGATAAAACGCCATCCTGTTCTAAACCACATCAAGGATTATTTCTGAAACAGTATGGAGCTCAAATGCTTTTTCTCTTGCGGGTTTATCACAAGGTGAGTTCTTTTTTTTATTGTTATGTGCTCTCCAGTACAGGTTAGCTCCGAGTGTTAGCGATGCTAATTTAAACAAAGATGAGATCACGTCCAAAACACGTCACACGGCATTGTTTCTGATAGCAACTTTCTGTGCGTCCGTTGCCGATTTGACGTCATATCAGCAGCAAATCTGGATCCGCTCGTTGTACCCCCGTTTTTAAAAGATTTGGGTACGGAGGAAAAGAGAGAGGGTTTTATTTTCTGACGCTGCGTGAGTTTCCCGACGCACCGGGGACACATAGTTATGTATAAAAGACATCACAAAGTGCATTTTGCATTATAGGTCCCCTTTAAGGGAGTAAGACATCCAATAATGTTTAATACTAAATACAGTGCACCTCCTAAAATAAGAAACGACTCATATCAAATATACAGATTTGTATTTCTGACTCAGGATCTCATGCATTATTTATCACACTGATCGCTGCAGCATTTAGCTTAAACTCCTCTGAACCAAATTTGAAACTATATCATAAGTTCCTTCGGCTACTTTTTAAGACTTAATGTAATTACAAATCCCTTATCCATAGTTATGAGATAAAGATCCGCAATTACGAGATACCAAGTCATAATTATGAGATACATATAGAGATATCGTCTCTTTTTCTTCATCCCTGTGAATTAAATATGTGAAAAATCAAGTTTATTTATCCAACACACTCTCACTCCATAAACGTCCAGGAGCGACGCTTGGTCAGGGTCCCGAGGCGTGCAGTTGGGACGCTCCGAGGCTCCTTCAGCTTCATAAAGGGACGCAAATAGCTTTCAACGGATTGCAATGTATTCCCCATCTGCGGCGGGATTTGACGCTCATGGAAGCACGGCATTCATTTGTATCGGCTGCCGTTAAAGGCAATGTGATCGTCCATTCCCATTGGATAACGGAGAACTTTACACCCGGAAGTAAGTATTCCACTTACTGTCAATTGATTTGAAAGTGATATCTGCACTACTCATCGACTAAAAAACACCAGATTATCCTTGTTAATTACACAACATTGATTGGTTTAAATTGTGTGCAATGCTTTTGTATTTTTCCCCTTCGATTCGGAGAAACAATATTTTTCCGGAGTTTAGGATGGCAGAAGACACTACACTACCCAGAATCCCCAGCTATCGTTTAGGACTACACCATGTGCTCTGTTTGACAAACCCCGTGATTAGTTCTCAAGCTCTGTGATTGGTTGACCTCCAACTGCATTCCATATGAAAAAAAACGTTTCGTAAAAGATAAAATCATACTTTATTCAGCAGTGCTTGCTTTAGTATTTGAAAGTCATCACATGAATGCATTGTAATAAATGGTTCGGCTGCATTAAATATTACACATCTGTCGTAGTTCTTTATTTATCTACAGAAATCGGGCTCAGAATAGACCGGAAACTATTCTTTTACCGTTCAGTTTTAATTTCACAATAAAGTTAGTAGTAATATTTTGTTTTGATATTATTGTTTTTTATTAACTACTAGACCGCTGGGTCATGTTAAGACCATCTTTTCTGTGTTGCTGTGGGTTTTTTCCATCGCTTTTGTGTTACAAATATCAAAACAATAACTAAATATATCCGTCGTAAACTAAATCAGAAACAGCAGTATATTTTATTTTGTTAACACTGTAAACTTAACAGGTTTTCAACCCAAACCACCTACTGGTTAAAGCACGTTATTACACGTTTAGAGTAATGCAATGCAGGTAGATTGTGTTGCTTTTGAATTACTGTTTAAAATGCCTTTTTCTTAATGTATTTCATTTCTGAAATACATTAATGTACATAAATGTATTTCTTCAACAAGAAGACCCCTTAGGTCACATGCTCCTCCAACAGTGCAACACAATAAAACAGATACACAGTGCAAGTAAATTCAAAAAGAAAAATAGTAAAAAGTTAAATAGTGCAATACGAGTCTACAAGTGATTGGAATAAGATATATTAGACGAATCATTTCTAAGTAGCAGCCAGATTAATGTTATGGATGTTGTTTCAAAGTGCAGGTGTTTAATAGTCTTCTGGCCTGTGGGATGAAGCTGTCCCTGAGTCTGGTGGTTTTAGTCCATGAAATGCCAGACGGCAGCAGACAGAACAGTTTGTGGCTGGGGTGATGGGGGTCTTTTATAATCCTGAGGGCTTTCTTTAAGGTTAACCTGGTATTTTTACTACATTTATTTTAGTTACTTTACAGATTTGGATTAATGATGTGAAATATAAACAACCCTTAAATCAGACTTTAGTTACACCTGAGTAAAATTCAGTGAAGGTGATTGTGAAGTGCCAACAATCAGGCGAGATATTTGGTAGTGGGTGCTTGAGAAGACAACAAATGTATCTGCAGATCCCTATAAAGCATATTCATTACTCGTTATTCTCTACTAATAGTTAATTAAAGACTGTATATAATGACTATTTTGCACATCCCTTTCAAGATTTCAAGATGTTCTAAGGTTTATTGACATATCATAGTATACACAACTAATTTCCATCTGTGGTCCTCAGGCAGGTTCATAACAATCAATAAACAAATACTGACATTGCATGATCTCTATCAGTCAAACCATTTTAAAACCTGATTTAAGTACAGCTCAATAGATTAATACATAGTACACTTGAAATCTGCTTAAACAAGTGCTTAAACATAGCAATGTTAACTATGTTTAAGCACTTATTTTAACTGATATTATACATGTAGTATACTCTTATAAGATGTATGTAGATAGTATAAGAAATGTGCACAATATGACAGTTTAATGGTGGAGGTATACACACATATTGATGTGTATAATGTCAATAAACCTTAGAAAATCTTGAAATCTTGAAAGGGATGTGCAAAATAGTCATTATATACAGTCTTTAATGAACTATTAGTAGGGAATAGTTGTTTCGCAATTTTATTTTTTTGAGTTTTTCCCCGTTATATGGATATAAAATATTCATAGTTTATTAAATATTAAGGTTCCTTGAGACACAGTGTCGTGAAAAAAACCTTGGGGCTTAACAGGTTAACTGCTGATATATTTAGGATCCACGTCACGTTTTCAGTTTGGCGGCATTTCCTCCTGTTTGTCTCTGCAAAGCCCTCATGTTTCTCATCAGGGCTCTATAAATATACAACTACGGCAGATATTTCATATTTAATGCAGCCGAACCGTGTGTTACAAGGCCGTTATGTGAAGACTTTCCAAGAGAAAAGCAAGCACACTCGGAATAATGTATTATTTTATTTTTAAAATATGTTTTCGGATTTCACCAAATCCCAGCGTGCTTTGCGGCTAAATCGATCTGAGGATCTTGCTTCCGTCTGTTTCCGGTTTCGTATTTCGTAAGGATGTATTTTGTACACACATTCCTTCACATTTCAATTTTAATTTACATTAAAGTATTTCGTGAGGCCTTCTAACATATTTTTAAATATAACTACGGTTGTAGTTGAAGAGTTTGTAAATGAACATGAACCGAAGCTGTTGCCTGGCAACGCAATCACACAACGTCACGTCCATTAATTCCACATCCACCTGGATTAACATCGATTTAATACATTAATGTAGCCTTTGTTTCGACCAGCTGGGGGCAACAAGAACATGTTCACAAAACCTATCAATGTCGTTTAATCAACAAGAATAATCTGGTGTTTTTGAGTTGATGAGTAGTGGAGATATCACTGTCAAATCAATTGACAGTAAGGAGAATACTTACTTCCTGGTGTGCAATTCTCTGTTATCCAATGGGAACGGGCGCTCACATTGCCTTTAAGGGCAGCCCAGAGTCAGCCGACACAAATGAATGCCGTGATTCCATGAGCGTCAAATCCCGCCGCAGATGTGAATACATTGCAATCAGTTGAAAGCTATTTGCGTCCCTTTATGAAGCTGAAGGAATTTAGGAGCGTCACAACTGCACGCCACGGGACCCTGACCAAGTGTCGCTCCTGGACGATTATGGAGTGAGAGTGTGTTGATTTATCACATTACATGTCCTGTAAATCTAATAAAGCCACACGGAAGTATTACTTGTGTTTGTTGCGTGTAAACGATCCCTCGTGCAATGTGTGCTGCATAATGTTTTCATGTTTTTCTTGCACGTCTTGAAGGATTGGCAGACATTCATGAAAAGAATCTGAGCCTTTCAAGCACTGAAGAGAAATGGGCTGAAGGTGGGGGCACTTACCGCACATTCATATATGAAAGAAACATTTCAGAGCAAACAGGCAGAAAGGGAAGGCAGACACGCACAGAGAAAGTCGGGCTAACATAACATGCTCTTATGATGCGCTTCTAATTTCAATTGGAAGTAGCTTTTACAAAGCAGTAAGCATTCAATGCTGTTGTGCGTCAAACGTGAATCAGACCGACCTTCAACAGAGCAGGAAGTAAACAAAACACACCTTCAGTGCAGGTAAGAGGAAGAGGGATCGATAAATAAACACAGACACAGAATAGGACCATCCATGAGAAGACAAATAATAAAACGTTGAGTTCAGAAACACAAAGCAGAGTTAACCTGTTAAACCCCATAGCCCCCGCCGGCTTTTTTCACGAAACTGTGTCTCAGGGCTTCTTAACATTTAATAAACTATGAATGTGTCATACTCATTTAACGGGAAGAAACTCAGCTAACTGACGATATGAACAATTTTTACCGAAACAAAACACAAGTCTCACAAGAAGCGTCTAAATTAGCCCTGAGCGAAAAAACGCTAACGCACTTAGCACAGAACTCTAGGTATAAATACTTTATTACTCATCGGATCTACACAAACAAGATATCAGCTAGCAAGCTGAGATTCCACAGATTCTAGAGGTATTAGTATCATCACTGAGCGATCAGGACTCACGACATGGGAAGCAAACACAGACATCACAACACGGAGCTTTATGGAGCAAAAACGGGAGAAATGTCTTACCTTCTGCTGTTTCTGATCAAAAGTTGTGTTCAATGGCATTACAACGAGAAAAACACGGCTGAAGGTTAATCCAATGTGTCTGTGTCACTTTGAAATGATTACTGATAATCCATCATTTCATGTTTATGTCAAAAACCATACCAGAGTGCAGAGCTTCCTGTTTTGGGTATTCTGGCTACGCATCACTCTCATTATCCTTATTTGGTAACGTGTAGGCGGATTTAGGAACCTCCCCTCGATTCTATTGGCTCTGACAGTTAAAAAGAGATGTCAATCATCAAAATCGACCAAGGGGGGCCGGAGATATGGAAAATGCACCCAAATGACCCCAGAAGTGGGTTTATTTTGCTAAACCTCTCTAAAAAGGTCAAATGTCACTTGTTTTGCATCAATCTTGATACAGGGTACTTATTATATGTTATAGTTTGGATTCCTAAAGCTTTTAGTCTCCGATCCCATCATTCAAGGGTGGTTTTCACTGTAAGTAATGTTTTATTTTTGGACCGACAATATAATTTACGTTTTTTTACCATGTTCAATCTGAATTTACTTTAAAATAAAAAATATCTATATTGATTCTGACTTTTCTACATCCAACTCACAGGTTTATCATTACTTTGAGAAAAAAGATTATTAATTTACCCCTTTTAGAAGATATGGTCATTTGTTCTGGGAATGTCATTTTTGAGCCTGAGACCTGGAAAACAGACTTGGGGCTTAACAGGTTAAATATGAATTCATAGCAGAGGGAAGAGAAGGCGTCTAGCTGACAAGAGGGAGACATAATGACCTTCAAACATCCACTTAAACAGCCTGAATGGCCACTTGGTGCAAGGCAGATGTTTCTGATAGAGGGCAAAGATGCTTTATAAGAGTACACAGAGATTACTGGAGAGACAAACAATACAAGGAGGCCATTGTCCCGGTGCTGAGGTACCTTGTTATTGATCTTACGCATTTTAATGATGTTCCCCTTTGTCTTTTAGGTATTTGATCTTACCATGGGTTCATTATGCTGTGTACAGTTGCACCGTTATGCCATTACCATATTATTAAAGATGGAGGTTTCTTGAATGGGCGTTGTATGAAGTGAGCTGTAAACCCTATCAAAGGTTTGTTCTGATTTACAGCACAAAGAGATTGATTTGTAGCTCAAACTGCAGCACTGGAGAAGCTGGTTTTCTGGCAATGTTTACAAGAAGTACAACCGTTGCAAGAGAAATTATTCAATACGCACTTATTCCAAGAAATCCCTCTGAAAATATCTGATCATAAAAGCCAGTATTGAAATGTACAGAGTAGACTTTAGAGTAGTATTTGTGAAAGTTCAAAACATGCAAGCTAAAAAAAACAAGACCCCGGGAAAAGCGGCAGATGTTGAAACAATTATGAGATACTAAGTAATTTCAACATAAATGCAAGGGACATTTCAGTCTTTTTTTGGGTTGCACAGCTAATGTAGTATGTAGTGTCCAAAACGGAGTTACTACAACTGTGCGTTACTACAACTTCTGTTACAGTCTGTGACGTCATTTGGGCCAAAGACACTTTTTGCCATTGACTTACATTGGGAAAAAGACCTCTGTAAGTAGATATATCGTCTTTTAAGCTAAATCAGCTACCCGGTAAGATCACTTGAATGGCCTTTGCGAGGTATTTTACCTTTCTTTATTCGACTGATCCGAGACCGGCCATGATGCTGTGGATTGAAGGCAGTGCTTATGGAAATTGCAAGTGCTTACGCTCTATTGGCTCAGATACGGGTACTTTTTGTAATTGAGAGAAAGTCCCTTTTGGCTTCTTGCACCACTGAGCAACTACAGCTATATCCAGTCATCTTTATACATCTATTCTTTATACATCCAGTGAATATATCATATTTTATGTATATATAGAGGCTGTGGCTCAGTGGGTAGTGTGATGTACTTGGAAAGCATGTGTCCCTGGGCAAGACACTTCACACCAAATATCTCCTGTGGGGATTGTCCACAGAATTGAATGTATGTAAGTCGCTTTGGATAAAAGCATGTAAGGTAATGTAATATTATGTAACCCTAACCCTGATAATCACAATACAACAAGTTAGTATAGGCAATACATTGATTCTACTGTACAAAAGCACATATAACAATGGTTGATACAGGGTACTTTTTTGTAATTGAGAGACAGGCCCTTTTGGCTTCCACTCATCACTGGGCAACTCCCACTATATCCAGTTCTCTTAATCCATCCAGAGAATATATCCTGCTGTCACCCTAACCCTGATAATCATGATACAAGAAGTTATGACAGGCAATGCATTCATTATACTATACAAAAGCACATATCACAGTGGTGGGTTTAAACTGAAATCAGACCTGCTGCTTCCAAACATCTCACCTTAGGAGTGCGATCATGTTGGCTGTATATACTTTATTTCCACAGACTGTGCAGGTGTATGAAGAGTCTTTCTTCTGAGGCTGCCGTAAACATAATGTTCCCACTGCGTCCCCTGAAGGGCCCGAGGTGACGACAGGCTATTTGCAGCTCCATTATTGCATTGCTGCCCTGTTTCCATTTGACTGACAGCTCAGTTTGAGGGTGGAAGAAAGGCTTTATGTCGCCTCTGGATGATCTGCCAATCACAAGTGGACCAACTGCTGATCTTGAGCATGGTGTGCTGCATGTGTGTGCGTGTGCGTGTGTGTGTGTGTGTGTAGAGAAATCTAAAGCTACATCTGGTGGTGGGTAGTTTGTGTTGTTTTCAATAAACTGCCCATCAGATTTTGAAGTGAAAGCAACACTTTCTTCTCACTCAGTTTGTTCGTATAATTTGCTTTGCCAAAACTGTTTTGGAGCAGACAGATTTGCTTCCAATACATCAGAACATTTCTGTTTTTCTTGCCTTTTTTGTCAGTCCAATAGGTCTGAGGTCCACGTAGGGAGGTGGATGATATGCATGGTTGAGCAATGTTCGCACTCTTTGCACGGCATGCATTTAAAAATAGGCTAAGTAACTCACTTTTGGTTAAAGATGTCTGTGTGATTCTCAGTAATAACGTTGTCTGTTGAATTATGTCTTTTAGCTTTTATTATATATATGTTTTTATTTATTTGTGCTCATATTGTATTATATAATTTGTCCACGCATCTCATTAAGGGAACAAGTGCCATATTTTGTTTTGCAGGATGATTTTCCGGTCAATCAGCACCTAGCAATCTGTCGTGCAGTCATGTACTATATGTGGAAACAACACCAGCTGGCTCTCGGTCTTGGCTTGACAGAGCCATGCATGCAATTCACAGATAATCTTAGAAAAAAACAAGTTTAATTTTATCTCCCATGGCCAGGTTACTGTTATTTCTATTCTGCGTTTGGGGTTTTCCCTTTCCTGTAGTGTTATATCGTTTTTTGGTGCATGTAAATGATGTGCAAAGGCTAAACATGTCACAGTAGATCAGTGTTTCTCAAACTTGTTCATACCAAGGACCACTTAACCAATAAAAAAACACTCGCGGACAACCTAACTCCACAAATATCTGAAATCAATACCCTGAAAATGGTCAAAACAAGTGGCAACATGTGTGATGAAGGTGTTGCGCTAGGCTATATCATGCAATCGAAAGTGAAACTTAAGCTTGCTCCATTGCAGAGATATTTCCGCGAGAGTGCGGAAAACTTTAATTAATTAATTTACCACACTTTGAGAAGCACTGCAGTAGAGGAACAAAAAACAAATTTGAACCTGAGCACAATAGAGCCTTTTTAATGAAAGGAAGTCATGGAAAATCTAAAATTTGTTCTTGTAATTGAATGTTATTTTTTAGTTGTTGACAAGTTCAGTATATACATTTAAACATGCCACACAGGGGCGCCGTAAGGGGGTGAAAAGTTAGGACGATTCTAAGGGCCCGTGACTGACAGGGGCCCAAACAATTTGAGAACATTAAGAAAAAAATGCTGAAGTAATAATAATAATAATAATAATAATAATAATAATAACTTGAATTTATATAGCGCCTTTCATAACCTCAAGGTCGCTTGTAACCAAGTAACCAATGTGATATCTTTTCATGGGGCCCAAAATCCCTGGCGGCGCCCCTGATGCCACATGCCACATCATTTAAAACCTGCACGGGCCTTTAAAATAGAGAAAATTCAATGATAAACATGGATACTGCCTAGCACAAAACATTAACAATGACACAACATGAACCGACAGGAATGAGGATCGCTTTAGGTTTAGTCCCATCATATATACAGGAAGATGCTTTCAAAAGTTGTTTGCATATTGAAGATTCCTGAGAAGGCTTTTTCTGATTTGATCAGAACACTTGGCATTAGGTCAAGAGCCATAATTGCTAATCTAATTGTATATGAAGGGTTTCAAATGATTCTTCTTTATGTTCCTGTTTAGGAAAGTGGTATATCATTCATACCAAAACTTTAACTTCAGCTCATTGGCGGCAGACTTTCTTATTTATTGAATCGGTCGTGTTTAGTTTTTGAATTTTAGCAAAGAATATATACAAAGAAGAAAATACATTTCAAAGAAAATGTCTAGCTTCACGATACATTTTTAATCTGTCTTTGGTTTATCCCATTCAGTTTCATCACATCTAAAACATGTTGTATAACAAACATGTTTGCATGCTGTTTGAGAAGCACATCACTGATCTCTCCGTCTGAGTTTCAGATATCTCTCGTTGACAACAATGATCATGTTGAGTGATACATCATTGACATACTCACCACTGTTTAAGCTCACTGACACTGTTCCATTCTCATGGTCTCTAAACGTGAATGTGGAGGAAATTCCACACAAAACAGCCTGTTTGGTAAGAAATGAACAAGTAATAGAAGTTTAAAGCAAAGTTGTGTAATTTTAATAAAGTCAAAAAGTCAAAGCATTTATAGTTAATCTATTATACTGAAAGGACTTAGTCTACAGATTGTTCGTACTACATCTGACAACATACAACAAGCATGTTATACAATCAGAGCAAGGAAAGGGGAAGGTCTCAGCAAGGATACATTACAGGAAGTGTTGGCCAGACGATCGAAAGTTTCATACATGGTAATTACAAACCTAATGTCAATCCTAACAATGCTTTCTGTCTGTTCTAAGGAAGTGAGAATTAGAAGCTAGATGATCATTCAAACTGCGGGAAAATCAAACCAGAGAAGGAAGTGATATACTTAAAGGGGACCTATCATGCAAAATGCACTTTTGTACGTCCTTTATACATGAATATGTGTCCCCGGTGTTCCAGGG
>CALSBZ010046617.1:192841-203165 GCA_943591055.1 Gobionotothen gibberifrons
TGTGTCCATCGGGTGTCAATTTCGGGACAGTGTGACAGGGGCTTAAAGAAGAGGGACCAATGAAAACGTTGTCATGTTGCCGTTGTTCAGCATGGAAACATTCATTAGTGAACAATGACATTATTGTTCTATTAATATAAAGGGAGGTCAGGTACTCTTTAAAACAGCTGCTAGTTATGGGTACTTTTTACTGAAGTACATTTCAAAGCCCTCTTTACTTTGACTTGAGTAAAGAAGTTTAGTCAGTACTTCTACTTTTACCACGTGATTTCTGCTTCATGTTAAGTACAGTAATTGCTTCTAATTATACAGTTCTCAGTAACATGTCAGAGGTAGAGTCATTTATGTCCCTGTTATGCACACAGATGGATGGTTGCCATGTCATCACGGCTACGCATGCAATTTAAAACAGCAGGCTTATTGCCATGGATATGTGAAGCACATCAACCTGACTGTTACTGTTTGTGGAAATGACTTTAATTCCCTTTTATCATGACTAGAAAACGGGCAAATTACAAGATCACACAAATGTGCAGGAACATTAGCATGTCATGATGTCCTCACAACCATTCAACACTGAATAATGAAGCTCTATTCTAGCGCCACATGGCCTTAACTAAGATGTTTCCACACCACTTGAGATGCTGAGCTCACGGTTTGTATGTGTGAACGTTATTTAAGAGCTACCTTATAGAAAATGGCAATGAGCAAAATCAACGAGAGAAACACTTGACAAAAAAGATCCATAGTGTTGTGACTTTGTAGTGTTCTACCTTTATTGCATTCACTGTTTCAATATCTCTGTAAATAACTTGTATGATGAAAAAAGTAAGGAAAGACCAACATAATATGCTATATTAACTTAATATTTATAGTTAAAAAGGCAAATGACTGGGCAAGCATGAAAGTCTTTGTCCATTGCTTTGAACGGTCACAGATGTCAAGATGTAGTTTTTTCTATCTACGATTATTGCTAATCTATCCGTCCATTTACTTCTGACTTTCTTTCCTTTCTCCTCTCCGCCCATCAGTCATTCCTTCGTCTCCATCCCCTCCTTTCTTTCCTCTGGCATTAGAAATAAGGGCAAATGCCATCTTGCTTCTGGAACTTTCTCCCATGCTCATTAGTGCCAGATACCCTTCGGCAACCAGCATCCAAACCCACATTAACCTTTACATTCTCCTCCTGCCTCTCTGCTGTCTTTCTCTTTTGCTAAGACTTTAATTTGCTGGATCAAACCCCTCGTCTACCCTCCACCTCCATCCCTCCTCCACATGCTATTTGGCACCAGATCGGATCATTTGGAGGATTTTGGGCAGCAGCTGCGTTGATGTATAGCCTGCATGCAGCTGTGAGAGTCTCTGCTCCTTTGCGACAAGGCGGGATAGAGAAACCAGTGCATTGAACGCTTTGTGGCTCTGCATTAATAAACAATGAGGCTACTGTGACTTATGGAGATATGAAGGTTGTCAGGGTCTTACAGGTTTAAAAGAAGGTGCATCTATTAGCTTGTTCGTTTTTCTCGTGTCCAGGAGAGAACTGGTTTAAATAATGAGAACAATGAGTCTCGACTAAAAGTTTCAAATGGGTTACTTTAATGTAGTAAAAGGCACGGTAGTGTTACAAACAGGAGGCCGTTCAGAGGAGGAAAACAGCTGCATTCCTCTCGGGTTGGGGTGGAGAAAGAGATCGATTCATGGCTTGTTCTTCCTGTTGTCTTCTGAGGTCTTCTCCTATTGGCCGGCGTCGTCGGGGGGCGGGTCCAATGCATTTCCTGTCTTTTCTGTTGCTAAATTACATCATTCTGGTGTCTGTGGTTATTTAAACATTCCCTGCTACACATTATTCAGCGTCAATAAATGAGTGCTAATCCCAGTGTGCTCAGTGTAGAACATCACATGTAATTTCACCTTCAATCATGGTTTGAAACCGTAGCATCCCGCCAGATGCTAAAGCTAACCGGAAGTGACGAATTTTCAGAATAAAAGTGTCAAGTTAACAGTTAGTGAACTTCCGGTTTTTCAGAATAAAACGGATTTAAATCAAATAGTGTATTTAATTCAAATTACGCCATATCAACATTGATTTTAATTTACTAACACATCCAAGTGCTATCTAGTTTTCAGAGAAGCGGCTGTGACGTCACCATCAACTTAAATTGGTTGAAAAGCTTGTTTTTGACCGTGTTTGTCGGACAGAAACTACCAAAACAACGCCCAAAAACTGTATTTGTTGGATCATGTCAACTGGGAGGTTACTAGACGTTTATGCCAGTGACGGTACGTCCACACAGGCGTGTCTGAAGCTTGGGGATTTTTTGCGAGCAACGCGACCAACAACCAATCACATGAATCTCCCGCCCCCGACATACAAAGCAATAGCAATGTTAAAACGAAGTAAACTGGATATAAAATCCCCAAACAGGCGAAAACCTACCAGTTTCACCCACTGTCTCTGCCACCTCCCTCCATGCCTGGTTCCTCCGGTTTGTATCCCGGTAAGTTAATAGGGACTGGTCATAAAGAACCGGGTGATTTGCTACCGCAATAACTAAGTTCTCCTCCATTTTGTTAGGAATATAGAAAATGAACTGCGGTATGTCACTCCCAGCTTGCACGCGGTTTGATTGGCTAGCGCTTGTACTGTCAGATTTGAATAAACGGGATTTGATTGGCTGACGCTTCCACCTCAGCTTCAGAAGTTGAACATTGCTCAACTTTTGAATCCTGAAAGTCCTGGAAAACTTCGCTTTGCTTCCCACAATGCAGTTCGGCTAAAAGTGAGGCAACGTGACGTCACCCCATTCAAAGTGAATGGGCAGAAGCGCTGGAAGATTTTTTAAAGCTGCTGTGTGGACGGGCCGTGAGTGTTTGACTTTTATCCCCGTACGTGGATTGTCATTCTCGCTCAATGGCTGTCAGTCAGACTGAACGATGAAGCTCACTCAAAATGTAAGAGCAATCATCTTTTGGTTGATTGGAATGGTGAAGAAACAATGTCACACACATATATAGTAGCTCAAACACAAAGTCAAATCCAAGTGGAAAATTCTAGTGGATCAATCAACAGTGATGATACGTTCTCGAGATATCCCTGTCAAGGAAAAAGCACTTTGGCTTTGAGTGCATGTCTTTTGGCCATATGTGGACACTGGTCCTAAAATTCAATATCCAACTTCCTCCTACTTTGCCCTATTGTGCAAAGGCCTTACATTTGTACATATATGATGGATCCTTATTGGCTCTATGCTCTGTATAACTTGAACAAAACCAACCATCCTAATGGACTCCATTTACAGTAGTAAAATAAATAGCACATGGATAACCTTCAGTTAGATATCAGTGGTCTAATACCTCATTCACACCAACGGTGTACAGGGCCGGTTCGGAGCTGGAGCTTGAAAAGCACCGGGTTTTCCTGTTCACACCGCAGCGATGCAGCCTCTTAGCTCCGGAATCCAGTTAGTTTCAAGCACCAAAACATTTTCCGGCTAGAGCAAAAGCACCGCATACGTCACGCTTACGTCGAGGCGGGGCGAAGGGGCGGGATCAACTCCTGAACAACAACAAGAAGCCCGTGTTTTATCCAGTTTGTACCCAACGATGGAGAAATGTAACAAGCAGCAGTGGTGCACTGAAGAGACCAGCTACCTACTGGGAATCTGGTCTTCTGAAGAGGTACAGAGGAAGCTGGAGCACAATCGGCCATTGTTGTTGTTGTCGGTGTGAGCTGTGAGGGGTTTCCGCGCGGTTTGGCTTTATGAAGCAGGCACGCAAACGGTTACGTCATGACCCAAACGATGACGCAATGACGCAGCACCAATCGGACTCTGGGCTGTGTGAAAAGAGCCGGAGCTAAACCGAAGAACCGGTACTGAACCTGAAAAGCTCTAGCACGGAGCTTGAACCGGAGTTGCCTTGGTGTGAATGAGGTCTAAGTGAATATTAAGCAGCTCTATGATGAGTGTTTGTGAAGCCAGGATTAGACAGGAAGAGAGGCTGCCAATGTTCAATCATAGACATTTTTAAGGGTTGCACGATGGATTAAATACACACAATAGTTTCTAGGGTTAGGGTTAGGTTGTTAGGTATGTTGTAGGTAGCCTCAAATAGTATCTTACCTGCATGATGTTGCAGTCCTTTAAAGCCAAGTGAAATAACCCAGTATTGGATAAAGAAGAATAATCTAGGAGAGTAGCAATTGACACGATTCAATCAAATTGCTGAACATGATGATCATTGATTCAGTGCAGTTAGGAAGAAGGTTTCTGTCCCGCCACTATAACGATCTGTCTGAGATGAATAAAAGGAAATCTGATATTTTATAACAAGTTTCCTCAATTTCCCAAACTCTTTACTTGATGTGGGTTATGCACGAGCACGAGAGTCATTACTGGCTTCTGCTGCTAACACTCCATCACGGTTCTTTTCTGCAAGTCATGATGAGAGCTTAATCATACTCATTGGAGAAATAAATGCTCTATATTACCATCAGCTACTATTTATACTGGTCATGTTTGATTGAGGTTATGATTAAACAAGCCCAATTAACAACATGCCTGAACAAATCCCTGCAAGATATGTCAGAAGCAAATGAACACTGTCTGAAACACCTCTGTATGTACAACCTATTTACAAGAGTACAACTTGCCTGAAGGACGTGGGTTTAATTACAACAACAGGTTGTTTGCATGCTGGCTGGCTTTAAAGCCGAAGGGTGAGGAATGTGAAGAGCTGATTTCCCTTCAACATATCTCACTAACGCACCGCTGTGTGTTCCTGTCACCACAGACAGCTCTTCAGGTGCTGTCACCGCCGGGTGTTTGGAAATGTTTTAACACGGTTCATAATCAAGTCTTTGCAGCTCTGCCTCTCTATTTGTCTCTCACTCATATTTGCTTGACTTTCTCTACCTTTCAGAGTTCTGACTCACCTCAGCACACAGAAAGTGACTAGCAGTTTCTAAATGTAACCATAGATGTACGTTAATCCACTTGATAATGTGTGTGTACTTAAGGAAGTCTACATTGTATGATGGTTAGTGACGTTTCTTTCCAAAATGGCTGTGGCCTTTTCTATTGGCTAGCATTTTACGTGATGGGCAAAGAGGTGTCTAGGTGAGAAACACAGGGATTTTAGTCTTTGCAGACCATTTAGATGCACACACATCTATAGAACATACAGGAAAGGGAAACCCCCCAAAATCCTTTAACCTCATCATTCGATCCAACAAAGGCAATATAGCAAAGTGTGTTTTCTGAGCAGTAGGCAGTCCCCCATAGATGTGAGGCGATTTTTGGGATTTTCATTTGTGGCATTAGGAAAACTGAGTGTGTTTTTGACAAATATATGCACATGTTGTTATTGGTTGTGGCTGTTTGGTGGAGACAAATGGAAAGACAGGACACCGGAAATGCCTTTTATTTGAGTTAATCCAGTCAAGTCAAGGCGAGGCAAAGACATACATGAATCTAACAAGACTAAACCATAAAACCAGGGCTTAATATTGTAATATATATCCTAATAGGGGGCTAAAGTGCCTGTATAAAGAAGGTCAAGTGGTTGAAGAGCTTAAGGGAAACAGGTGGAACTAATAAGGCCAGGACAGACATTCAAAACACACGAGGACAGGAAGTAAGAAGAGACATGGGAGAAAACGTTTAAAAATAAAACAGGAAAAGCCAGATAATGGAAATGTGGCACGATGGCAAACGGCATGCCTCTTTTCCTAGCTTTATTTTTGTTGACTTGTTCATTCATTATATATTCTGGCATTGCTACTTTGTATACCTCCTTCACCAACACCAACGTCCATCCCAAGATATTAGCTTTTATTTTGAAAGGTCAAACATGCAGAATTGTAATTGTTTTTATTGAAACTAATTAAAAACTTTTGTAATGAATTACTTACGGGAGAGTGAACAAACAAACACACACACACGTTTTAAATTTAAACTACTGTATGCACTAAATCCAGACGCCACACAGCAGAACATTGAGGGGGATTTGCTCAGATTTTTATTTTGAAAGGGGGAGTGGCAGTAGGAAGCCGGGTTAGCTGTCACACCTGGCTCTACTTGCATGTCTGGTTGCTTGATGTGGGATTGTTACACAATGTGCCCGTCCACACAGCAGCGTTAAAAAAATCTTCCAACGCTTCTGCCCATTCACTTTGAATGGGGTGACCTCACTTTGCCTCACGTTTCGCCAAACTGCATTGTGGGAAGCAAAGCGGAGATATCCAGGCATCTCAGGCTTCAAAAGTTGAGCAATGTTCAACTTTTGAATCTTCTGAAGCTTTCGGTGGAAGCGTCAGCCAATCAAATCATATGCCAGTACAAGCTCAAGCCAATCAAACCGCTGCTTGTGTGTCAGGGGCGGGAGATTTGTGTGATTGGTTGTTGGTCGAGCTTCGGACACGCCCGCCGGCAAGCTTTTTCCAAAGCCGCTGTGTGGACGTACCGTTACCGCTAACATATAGCTTCTTAACGGAATCACTTTTAATGATAAATCTAAAAGATGCCACTGTGTTTTAGAGAAGCCAGCGCAGCACTTTGATCAGCAGAGTGATGGACGAGCGCTCCTCTGACCTCTCTCTCCTCTCCATCCTGCCACCGCTCTCTCCTCTCATTGGGCTCGGCTGTGCTGGTAATGGCTTGAAACATGATATGAGTTTAACCCTGTGTTTGTAGAGAGAGAAAAGGGGGGAGGAGGGGGGAGTAAAGCCTGAATCTGACAGGCCAAAGCAGATATGGCTTCTGCAGATTTACAGTGACAGGTGGGGGCAGAAAGTGCACCAGGAATCAGTCAGAAGGGGGAGAGAGGGAAGATACAAGAGAAGAAGAAGAATAATTCATAAAATATATATATATATGAAATGTGTGCATTCAATGTCTTTGCCCTCTTTATTTATTTACTGATTTTTACATCCAGTAAATGCGTAACACATTATTCATAATCCTACAATTACATGGCATTTCTCTGCTTACAAAAAAGCACTTCTTTCATAAAAGCTTTTCGGTTACGCACGATAACCACGTAGCCTCATTGATGTGAAAACTATAGCGATGATTGCTGAAGAAGCATAATGTCTGCTGAGTACATCTGTGGGAATCATCACACAATGACTACAACTTCATGATTTAGAGGCAAGATGCAACAATGCAGTGTATGTGTAATCCCATACAAATACGATGAGAGCTAGTAAACCACAGAGTTAACCTGTTTAGCCCCAAGCCTGTTTTTCAGGTTTCAGGCTCGAAATTATGACATTCCCAGAACAAATGACCATATCTTCCCTTCTAAAAGGGCTAAATTAATAATCTTTTTTCTCAAAGTAATGATAAACCTGTGAGTTGGATGTAGAAAAGTCAGAATCAATATAGATGTTTTTTATTTTAAAGAAAATTCAGATTGAACATGGTAAAAAACTGTAAATTATAGTGTCCGTCCAAAAAATATGTTGTACTTATAGTGAAAACTAACCTTGGATGATGGGTTAGTAGACTAAAAGCTTTAGGAATCCAAAGTACAACATATAATAAGTACCCTGTATCAAGATTGATGCAAAACAAGTGATATTTGACCTTTTTAGACAGATTTAGCAAAAAAAACCTCTTCTGGGGCCATTTGGGTGATTTCCATATCTCTGGCCCCCCTTGCTCGATTTTGACATGTGACATCTCTTCCTTAAGATTTGGGAGAAGTTCATTACGGAAATCAACCATATATTTAAGGTCAATGGGATGTGTTTTAAATCAAAAGTTAGTAATGGTGTGGACTATTCTTCACATTATTCATAGAGAAACTGATTGTGTTGGTACAGTAAGCAGAATTGTTTAACCCCTCGTTAAAATAATAACCCTAACCCTAATCTGCACGACGTACAAGCTGATGAACGGGCAAATACAATGGATGACAGTCCAAACACTTTTATATAGAGAGGTGAAGTCTCTCCCTTTCAGGTGGACCTCCATGGGTAAAATAGTATGTATTGAAGTCAATGGAGAGAGAAAGATTATCTTTCGATCCCGTTTGAATTGGATTTGAATTTGGAATTGACTCTTAAATAATAATTTCCATGTCAAAAAAGTCACAGTTTGTCGTAAAACTGTTGAAATATAAGACTATGAAAAATACGCAACTAGAAAGACTACAAATCCCAGAATCCCGGTCCCGCATGCTGGCTCTTAGGAACCGACTAACTCCCCTTGTGTGTATGTAGAGCTCTCAACATGCCCAGACTTGGAGTGATTTTCACCTCTTTTAATACTTTTCACCTCATTCTGAAAGAAAGAAGTGAAATGTGCCAACGTGACGGCCGTCTTGGTGTGTGGTGCGAGACGGGAGATGTAGTTCATTGAGCGGTTCACACAAACAAAAGTGTTACTTCACAGTTTTACGACACATTTTTATTTTTTTGACTTGCAAAATTATCTTTTAAATTGACAAACATCATATGTGTAATTCGTGGCACAATTCAAACGAGATCAAAAGATAATCTTTCTCTCTCCATTGACTTCAATACATACTTTTTCAGAAATAAGGTCCCATGGAGCTCCCCAGAAAGGGAGAGACTTCGCCTCTCTATATCATTTATGAGGCCACACATCCAACATATATATATTTAAAAAAACACATTGTTAATTGTTGACAAAAGTAGGTGATGAGGTCACAGCTTCCTGGTGTTCCAGTCATGCTCTCCTGACGTCACCAATTCACTGATAAACCATTTGCATCATTTCCCAGAAAGCTTCTCCCTCTGCTTCTCAGGACTCAGTTCCCTGAAGACAGTTTTTTTTCGAGCTGCGTCATGAAAGGAGGTGCTTTTCCTTTTTCTGTACGTCAATCACAGATCAAGTAGCACCCTCACGTTGAGTCACCGCTTCTACCAACAGCTTTATCCAGAACATAGCTTTTCAGATTTGAGAAAGTGGATACTCAAACAGGTTTACAAGTTCAAACTGATCCTGTTTCTTGTCTCAATTCTCACGCAATTCTTTGTCCCTGCCGCCATTTACATGCACACAACTCCTTTATTACACACTACAGGAAAGGCCCCTTTAATGCTAACAGGCTAAACATCATCGTGCTAATAAGCTAAACTCTACATGGTGCAAACGAACATGGTAATTGTTTTACATATCACCAAACTCGTGTTAAACGAGAAGTGTTCAAATCACAAATCAAAACTCTCCTCTTGCTTTTAATTTGTAATTAATGTTGTGTTTTTTATATTTTAAGTGTAAGTTTAAAGTGTCTTTGAGTTTCTAGAAAAGCGCCCCATACATACATGCATTATTATTATTATTATCATTATAAGGAGCTTACAGTAGTGTCTGATGAAAGGTGCAGCTAAGTTGTTTTTAAGCTGACATGTCCATCTATCATTCAACTCCTCATCTCCAGTATGTCGTCTGATTGAAATGAGTTCAGTCAGACAACTCAGCTGTTTCTTTAACATGTTCATTCATTTTTAGTCAATTTATTGAACATGTCAGAAACAAAAACATACAACAATAATATATATATATATATTCTCTTTTTTCCTTTTTTTTCTCACTCAAATTAATAAGTATAACAAAGTACAAACAAATAATACTTCTCAAATCGTCTCTGTCATGTTCAACAGGGGCAAGAAGAAGCTTAAAAAAACATTTCTGGTCCCCCCCCCCCCTCCCTACACCCCCTTCATTAGAAGCAGCATATAGTTGAGTTTGGCGTCTGGGCTCGGGCCTCATCACTCCATAGATACACATAGCACGATGAGTGATGATTAGATAACTAACCCCCCGAGCCTACGGGTGGAAGCTGGGGAGCTCACAGCTCTCCAGAGGGTTTCAGGTATTGTGTTTGCAGCTCATCCCTTAAAACAGAAGCTTCAGATTTCTTATAAAAGAGGAAATACGAAGGGTTTATTTCAAGGTTGCTATGAAAATAAGTTATTGGGCTTTGTCTTATCAACTTAGATTGGTTAGAACATGATTTCAACTTGAATTGACTGCATTTATTTGAAAAGTGGGCTTATATATTTGAACATATATTTAAGAAGTACAATATAAGACAAGCAGAAGTTTATTATACTTTTTGAATTGGCTGAGGGCCGTAGTTTGGACACACCCCTGAGTTATTATAAAGAAAGGGTCCCCTGCTCTGGAGTTTGTTCTGTTAAAGACTCCCAAATCCACTGCTGACATTACTGTCGCTGCACCTTGTCTCCATGAAGCCTAATCGATACGGCGCCGTGTTAGATTGGAAACTTGAGGCTGTGTCTACAAGAATCTATTGATCTCTCTCTCTCTCCCTCTCTCTCTCTCTCTCTCTC
>CALSBZ010046618.1:0-13002 GCA_943591055.1 Gobionotothen gibberifrons
GGATTTACTTATGTCCAAAGGTCTTGATATCTGTAAAGTGTTTGTTTCTGATGTCGCTCTCTCTGACCATTACTGTATCTCCTTTGAGATGTCTGTCACTGATGTGATCCACACTAGGTCAGATGTAACTTTGAGAAGGTATATAAATGAAAATATCTGTACATCATTTATCCATGCCTTTTTAGCTGCGCCTGCTCTCACACCAAACCCTGTTAGTAATCTGGTGGATACATTTAACGCAAAACTGACGAATATCATTGACGCCATTGCGCCCGTGAAAGTTAAAAAAATCTTTGGAAAAACAAAAGCACCATGGAGAAATTCGCCATCAGTGAAATTTCAAAAAACAGAAGGCCGGAAAGCTGAACGCAGGTGGCGGAAAACAAAACTCAAGATACATCATGATATTTACAAAGAAAAACTATTCACCTACGGTCTTGAACTGAAGAAAGCTAGACAATGATTTTTCTCTGATCTTATCAACAAAAATATTAATAACTCTCGTTTATTATTTTCTACTGTTGATAGGTTAACTAACCCCAGAATGGAAATAGCCCCTGAACTAATCTCCACTCAGAAATTTAATGAGTTTGCTTTATTCTTCACAGAAAAGATCTCAAAGATTAGGCAAGATATCAATTCATCAATTCCGAGTCTTGACCCTATGTTCCCATTGCAAGGACTAATAATGAATGAAGCAAACATGTCAGAGTTTGTTCCAGTCAGCCATAAAACACTTGAAGACGTTATATTCCATCTAAAAACAACTACATGTAGTCTTGATAGTCTTCCGACAAACTTAAAAAAAAGTGTCTTTTGCTATATTGCCTCAGATGTACTGCAGATTGTGAACATGTCGCTCCATTCAGGTGACTTCCCCAAAGGCTTGAAAACTGCAGTTATTAAGCCACTGCTAAAAAAGAACACCCTCGATACACTGATAATCAGTAATTACAGGCCAATTTCAAATGTACCATTTTTGAGCAAAATAATTGAAAAGGTTGTCTACCTACAACTTAACAGTTTTTTGACCTCCAACAACATTTTAGACACCTTCCAATCTGGTTTTAGGTCTTGTCATAGCACAGAGACGGTTTCATTAAAGGTTTTAAATGACATTCATTGTAATACCGACTGTGGGAAATCCACAGTTTTAGTTCTATTAGACCTCAGTGCGGCGTTTGACACCGTAGATCACAACATTTTAATAGAAAGACTAGAGAAATGTGCTGGTCTGTCTGGCACTGTCCTAAAATGGTTTACATCCTATGTTGAAAACCGAGAGTATTTTTGTTTCAATTGGTAGCTGTACATCGGACAGAACCAAAATGACGTGTGGAGTTCCCCAGGGGCCCTTCTATTCAATTTGTACATGCTGCCACTTGCTCAAATAATTAGAAATAACAACATTTCATATCATATTTACGCGGATGACACCCAAATCTACATATCACTTTCCATAGATGAATACGGTCCTACTGATTTATTGATCACATGTCTAAAACAAATACATGACTGGATGTGCCGTAATTTCTTACAGCTCAACACAAAAAAAAACGAAGTAATTGATTTTGGAACCAAAGAAGAAATAATTAAAGTCTCTGCACACCTGGAATCACTATTACTCAAACCGAAAAGTCGAGCAAGAAACTTAGGTATAATTTTAGACTCTGACCTCAATTTTAACAGCCACATCAGGGCAATCATCAGATCAGCCTACTACCATCTAAAAAATATCAGAGTCTGATTCAGAGTGTTGCCTGTCAGTTCCGTTGTTATGTACTGAAACGAGAGCCGGTATAATTCCACGCGCGAAAACAAATTAAAAGTTATTTGATATGTCTTGAAAGTAAACTGAGGTATGGCAAGGAAGTTTACTACAGCTGAGGCTTTGGAGCTGATTTTTCAAGGTGACGATGACAATTCAGACGAATCTGCTCAGCATGCCATGTGTGATTGTGGACATGATATATATCATGTGTAGTCTTCAAAATTGGCAGGACAAAAAATGACAATTCCTCGCAAAAAAACGCCCATGGACACTGCCCAAAAGAATGGGCATAACTAATTAATAGAATACGTTATAATCTTATAATCAGTTCTGATACAATGACAATAAATGTGTGCAAATGTCTGTGTTGAATGTTTCTTTCAATGTTATGGTTAGCAGTTATCTTTTTAGCTTGAATAAGTAAATAATTCAAGCTCCGTTTATTGTTTATTTGTTATTAATGGGCAAATATCCCCTATTATAGTGTATATAAGTCTCTAATGAGTGACATATATCATTAGCTGAGGTTGTGCTGATTTCTGGGATGTGTAAAACTTGATTATACTGTAAAGAAATTACAATCTATAAGGCAAAAGACAAAAATATACAAAAACGGAAAGTCCTAAATGGGTCTCTGAGGGTTAAAGGGATTGTTGTGGGACCAAATTGCACATTTACTAAGTTTATCAGTCAACTAAATGAAAATTCAGATTACTGCTTTTTTTTCTTCAAATATATCAGCACAGGATGGCATTGATTAATCACATGCAATCCATTATATGCACTTTAATAAGACATCCAATCCACAGGGTATGAGATCATGCACATGAACCCGGTGTTGTTAATGATAATGTTTGCAGTTGCATTGGTCCAGACTGAGCCTGCTGGAAAACCAAACTAATCTTTGCAATTTCATTCTGCGGCGGAGAGAATGGCTCTTAAAAGCCAGATTCATTATGCTGTGCATCTTCGTAGCACCAATCACTCGGTGTGGAAACATGGTGAAGTTACAAGAGGAGAAAAGGTACATAAACCTGGCCCAGTCAACACAATCAATGACAGTTGATTAAATGTGGAGATTGGGTAAACAGAATATTTAGAAACTTTGAATAGCTGCCCACACAGATGTGTCTATCCACACTAATAGTTGTAAATAAAGAATTACAGCACCGAACGAAAGCCCCATCTCCAAGCAATGTCGGGCACCTGTGTTTTATTGTTTACCCTGATGTATAGCTCTTATCTTAAGCCACAAGTCCAGGGTAGAAGACTATAAAGTCAATAAGCTTGTAAATTAGACTGTATTCTGAGTTTGCTCGGTATGAAGGGTAAACACTGCTGTCTGAAGCTTATCTATAGTGTTTGATAACACTGAACTGGAGCCTGAGGCCTGTACTACGAATCCAGTTCAACAGACCCTGGATATGTTTGAGTTATCTGGCTTAACTAACCCTAACAAACACGCTCTCGCTAAGCGGTCCTACGACGCAGGTTATCATCTCGGTAACTCAAGCCAGGGTTTCTCTGTCCGGCTGAGTGCGCGTTCACATGAAAGGGGCGGGGTTAGCAACATTTGACCAATCACAAACATGGACAATCGCACTGACAGCGCAGCGTCATACTTCATGAATGAGAAGAAAACTATAATATTAGACAAATATGAAGAAGTTAAACTTTAAACATCAATATATAGATGTGTGACTTGGTCCATGTGGCTTTCTGTCATCCATCTTGGTTTAGAGACATGTATAATGCACTTACACTGACTTGGCACTGAGTGGCAGTGGGTGGGATGATGCAATAGGGTCCTATGTAGTGGCTGATGGTGCAACTATGCAAAAAAAAACAATGCATATACAAGAAAACACCTTTTGAATAGCTGTCCACTGTAGTGACCTCTATGCGTGAAAGGGTTAAGGAGTTAACTATTTCCAATATTAAACTCACTTAAATAGTTTTTGTTTTCTTCTTTGTCTCCATGTATATTTTGTAATTTGTTATTTGTCTTTACTTGTAAATGCTCCTTATTGTCTTCTGTGTATATGTGACACTGTACTTGTATGCACTTGTCTTGTAACCTATGTCACTAAATTAAATAAATACATTTAAAAAAAAAAATGATTGTTTGCTCACAATTTACACATAAAACCTAAATGTTCATCTGTTTATTGTTCTTCTTGCCTTTTATATTCAAGCATGTTGATTGTATATTGGCTAATACATGTGGATGATTTAGCTCATTAGTCATTAGTGGCCTGACTGGCCCTTCTAATTTGGTCTTAAAAAAAGTCAATGATGATCTTTGTGAAGGGGTATTGTGAAGCATATATCTATAACATACCAGAATACAGGCTAATGTGACATTCAGAAATTAGTTTTAAAAATCATGTTTTCATGTTATAGTAGGCCTACCCTACATGAACCTGTTTGAAACCTTAATGACCCCATGATGGGATTATTTATATCTTAAAACCTTTAACAATTATATTTAGATGTTCACAAATATCTACATTTATGTATAAATACATGTGTAGCAGTTAGAGAAACATAATTAATAGATGATCTCATTAATACCTATTTTGTACTAAAAAATGTACTAAGCCACCTTTTTGTTTTAATTTATTAATTAGACAAAATGATTTGTGCTTAAACTCATATACTGTTGTGTCTCAAACGCATGGACTTGGTTATTAATTAATTTGCCTAATAGTTGCTTAAAATGCTTCAATAACATTTGCAATTCATTTTTAATCTGCCATGTATCAATGTCTCTCAGCCACCGTAGTGTTGTGTCAAGTGGGCGTGTCGTGTAGGTAGGGAGCGTGTCGTGTAGGGGGCGTGTCTTGTACCATCTGCGGCTGTAGCTCATGGATGTATAATAAGAACTGGATACAGCGTGGGAGGCGGGGCCTCATTCATTCCTATGAGAGTTGCTCATTGGCGCATGAAGATAAAATGGCCCAACTTTTGAGAGAGCGAAACGTCACAGATTACCCAGCATGCCTGAGAAGTACCCGTATGTGCGCTCATAGAGCATGCGCAACTGTAACCACGCCCCCCAAAATGCTCGTTCACATTAAGCACGTCAATTTGCGCACACGTAACAGCACCGCACGTTCATGACAGCATGGTACTGGATTTGTTATGATGGATTGATATTAACGAGGCGGTCGCGGCAGTTAGCAGCTAGCGGCCAACTAGTAATTATGCTAAGTTACACATCAATCGTTATGTACTTTTATATTACGCTGATAACAGGATCTAGTGATATCCAAGCAACAGAGCTTCATTTAGCATGATACTTGTGTGGGTTGTACATGAAACCACTTGGTAATATATAAAAATGTATGTATTTTGAAGCCTGTTATGATCAATTGTGAGTTAAATCTTTATCTATCCCTCACACACACCTATCTTATCCCTCCAACACTGGGTCAAAACGTGTTGTGCCCACATGCAAAGGTTGTACGCTCTGGCTTATCCCTGCGTGGTATTATATAATAGTAATAGCAAACAGCTACGTTCAACTCATTTAATGGTATATTGCAAGTGCAATAAGAAGCTACAGGGACGTTAATCTACGTCGGTAATTTTAATTTTATTTAATACAACATTTACGGTACAAGATTTAATCATACAGCCCATGTAGTATAATATTTTACAAATGATGAATTACAGCAAACATGTGCAATATATCCATTATTACAGCTCCGTGGGATGGCAGTAAGGTGATATGGTCCGTTCTTATTGTGCATCCATGGGTAAAGATAAACGCATGTAGTGCTGAACACGTAACATGATAATCTGCGGCTGCGCAATATCATTCGAAAACTTGCACGCTGAGCGACGCGGCCGTGGAGGAGAAAGAAACGCAGCGAACAAAACACATATTATTATTATTATTATTAGTATTAGTATTATTAATAATGGTATGATAATGTGCAATTGCGTAACTGCCACTACGTTTTATTTGTTTGCACTAACTACTAAATACTGCTAATGATTGCATTGAGTGTGACCATCTATGTTTCTATGTTTCATGTTGTCTGTGGATGCTTAATTGCTCTTTTTGCTGCACTTTTAGTGTACAGTTTTGCTGTTGTGCTGCTGTGTTTATTGTGTGTATTGTATTTTGTTACTCTGGCACAACAATTTCCTTCGGGATAAATGAAGTCTTATCTTATCTTATCTTATCTTATAATGCCGAGGAAAATAACTCTCAGAATAACGTTATTAGCACATTTTACAACTTGAGGACCGAATGTTTTTAATAAGGGCTATACAAGTGTTCATACTGGGTAGTTTATTTAGTTTAAAAAAAATTATCCAACGATTTACAGACCACTCTTTCCCCATGTAAGTCAATGGGAAAAAGTGTTTCTGGGCCCAGCAACCTAACGGAAGTGTAGTACCGCCGTTTGGCCACAACGAATATTCTCCTCAGAGTCCGGCACACTTCCTGGGGGCTTGCTGTAGCTGGGTGAGAGTGGCGAAGTCCCTCCCCTTCCGGGGGAGCTCCATGAGACCTTATTTCGGAAAAATTATGTATTGAAGTCAATGGAGAGAGAAAGAGAAAGATTATCTTTTGAATTGTGCCACGAATTACACATATGATGTTTGTCAATTTCAAAGAGTCAAAAAAATAAAAATGTGTCGTAAAACTGTGAAGTAACACTTTTTTTTGTGTGAAACATTCAACGAACTACATCTCTGGTCTCGCACAACAACACACGTCACCAAGATGGCCGTCACTACTGTCAACAAAGGGATTGACTACCCTCACTATCACCACAATGAAACACGTCCAGAAGAATGTCATGCAAAGCTGCCTGCCTGCCTTCCTTTGATTCTCTCTGAACTGCCTGATCTTTTTAATGTTTAATGCCAACAATTTGTGCAGATAGCGTGAAGTAGAAAAGATCGCCGATGCTAATGTAGCATTAGCGTTAGCATTTCTCCCCCGGGCTTAAATGGGGAATGTATAATGTATATTATAATGTATAATAAATGTATTATAGAATGATCACGCCGGTGTGACAGTACTCTTCAAAGGGTTCACGAAATATGACTACTACTCTTACTGTTTAACATGTTGGGTTACTTCATGTTACTTCATGTTAAGGCTAATAAAAATGACAAGGCTAAGGCTGTAATGCTAACTAACGTGCTAGCTACTAGCTAGGTAGCTAACTTGATCCAGCCACTCCTGGTACTTTCATCAGACGGGAAGACGCGAAAGAACGAGCAAGACCCATTGCTGGTATGATAACAACCTGGTACTAAGCACACAGGCATCTTGTTAAAGCGATCTTATCTTAGCTACCTCTTATATTTAGCGGAGGAAAACAATAGAGAGGCGAAGTCCCTCCCCTTCCGAGAGAGCTCATGGGACCCCGGAAGCGGAAAATTATACATTGAAGTCAATGGAGAGAAAAAAGTTATCTTTTGATCCCGTTGGAATTGTGCCACGAATGACACATGTACAAAAAGTCGTAAAACTGTTGAAATATAAGACTATGAAAAATACGCAACTAGAAAGACTACAAATCCCAGAGTCGCGTAAGTGATGTCACCATTGTTTTCCTCCACTAAGAGATAGCTATGATCAGCGCTATATAGATATCATCTATCTATATGGCGCTGGCTTAGATAAGATAACTTTAACAAGATGCCTGTGTGCTTAGTACCAGGTTGTTATCATACCAGCAATGGGTCTTGCTCGTTCTTTCGCCTCCCGTCTGATGAAAGGACCAGGAGTGGCTGGATCAAGTTAGCTACCTAGCTAGTAGCTAGCACGTTAGTTAGCATTACAGCCTTGTCATTTTTATTAGCCTTAACATCAAGTAACATCAAGTAACCCAACATGTTAAACAGTAAGAGTAGTAGTCATATTTCGTGAACCCTTTGAAGAGTACTGTCACAGCGGTGTGATCCTTCTATAATACACCATTTAAGCCTGGGGGAGAAATGCTAACGCTAACGCTAGCATCGGCGATCGCCGATCTTTTCTACTTCACGCTATCTGCACAAATGGTTGACATTAAACATTAAAAAGACCAGGCAGTTCAGAGAGAATCAAAGGCAGGCAGGCAGGCAGGCAGACATTCTTCTGGACGTGTTTCATTGTGGTGATAGTGAGGGTAGTCAATCCTTTTGTTGACAAGACAGTAGTGACGGCCATCTTGGTGACGTGTGTTGTTCTGCGACACCAGAGATGTAGTTCATTGAGCGTTTCACGCAAACAAATGTGTTACTTCATTGTTCTACGACACTTTTTTTTTTTTTTGACTTGCAAAATTATCTTTTAAATTGACAAACATCATATGTGTAATTCGTGGCACAATTCAAACAGGATCGAAAGTTGACTTTTCTCTCTCCATTGACTTCAATGTATCATTTTTCGCTTCCGGGGTCCCATGAGCTCCCTCGGAAGGGGAGGGACTTCGCATCTCTATAGTGACATCAGTTATTAAGTTATTAAGTAATCTCTTGTCTGAACAAGGTCATTATTGCGCTACTGCCACCCACTGGGCAGGTCAGTACAAGGAAGAGTATTTCATTACTTCGCTAGTCACTACATTGCAGGCACAGACGCACAACCATGGCAAATTATTAAGTAACTAAATAATATTGTTTTGGACTAATTAAGTGAAGTTGGATAATTTCCCACGGCTGCAGCACGGTGGTTGAAAATCTCTATAGTGACATCAGTTATGACATCACTCACGTGACTCTGGGATTTGTAGTCTTTCTCGTTGCATATTTTTCATAGTCTTATATTTCAACAGTTTTACGACAAACTGTGACATTTTTGACATGGAAATGATTTTTTAAGATTGACAAACATCATATGTGTAATTCATGGCACAATTCAAACGGGATCGAAAGATACGTTTTCTCTCTCCATTGACTTCAATACATAATTTTTCCAAAATAAGGTCCCATGGACCGGAAGTAGATGGGCGTGACTTCGCCACTCTATCGTTAAACTCTGCACACTGAGCTCTGATTGGTCAGCAGGCGGTGCTCCGGAGCAGGTTTGTCGTTCAGCATAATTGACCTTGGAGAAGAGAACCAGCGTCGTAGGATCGGAAACCCAGAGTTTACCCTGAAGTTACCTCGCTAAGCGAAAAATCCGGCTTCGTAGTACAGGCCTCTGGTCTGGTTCGTATGAGAACATTCATACATTTATAGTTATTAAAAGTTGCAGCACTATCTGACTTGGTAGAATTGCTCCCAGCCATAAGAGCAGCACATAACTGCTAATGAATCACTGAGAACACAAGTGAGTGTGAAGAAAATAGCTTCTAATTACCCTGAAACAATTAAAGTGACTGCCACAGTACCACATACTGTCAACAGCTTGTTAGCAGTTTATAAATTACTGAATGTGTTCACCTGAAGAAAAACAGATTGTGCCATTCATTAGAAGACGTTTCAGTCCGTGCATTAAATAGCCATTCCAGGGTTTAATATTGAGGGTAACAAAGCATAGCATAACATAACATGATATAACATAACATAACATGACATAACACAACATAGAATATCAATTTGTCAATTAATTACAAACACTTAATCACTTTTATTGCAATAATAATCTTTATATCATGATGTATCAGAATTAATTAGAAGTTTAAAATACGACTTGTATTTTTTTGGGGGGATAAAACAAATACACGTGTGGTGTTGTTGTAAAAAAGGCATGAGAAACTCGGAAGATAAATCAGAAGGTTTTGACTTTATTATGACATGATCTGATTTATTAGCATTAAGGTTTCCCTCACTTCTTCATCTAAAGCATCAACGAAGCTGCTGTGATTCCCCTCTGTATGAAGTGTGCTGTGCTACACAGGGCATGTTCTCTCTGCCTCCATCATACTGCAGCTCTATCTGTTCCTACTGTCCTGTCTGCTGGTTCCCTCTCCTCTGCAACTTCAACAAACTGGTGCATGGTTCAGCAAAATGTCTTTCCTCCATTTTCCCCTCACCTAAAGAAGGAGTGCAGAGCATTAGTCATGGGTGTGAGAGGCAGTGATGCTTCTCCCTGATGTCCAGTGGTCTCCAGTCAGTGGTATACGTGCAGCTTGTGCCAATTCCTCCACTATCTTACCTTTTCACTGCCGAGCAATTCACCATAGACGTCCTTTCTCTTAAGAGAGCAACATTGGGTATACCTTGGTAATGTAATTCACTTGCGTTAGAAAATGTTTACGCATTAACTTTTCCAGATGAACCGCTAACATAACATAATTTAACATAACGTACCATAACCTACAAATGACAGTCAAGGCCCTCTATCATCTGCCAGTGGGTCATGGATATATTGGATGGATCAGATGATATTTTCTGTGATTGCCAGAATGCTCATATGTGAGGGTTTGTCACATCACAGTCCTGTCTTATTCACCTGTGAGTCGCTGGCATATTTTGCACTTTGGGACATTTTTTACTATCAAGCTATTTCTGCATGTATCTGCAACACAGCCCAGTATCCTCGGGATGACAGCAACATGAGATGATTCCACTTCTCTTGCAATTAACATGGCCTTTCTGTTCAACCTTACATCAATTGTAACTTTCAATGTAATGTCGTTTTTATGAAGACATATCTTAGAAAGCAAGAATTTGAAATCAATTTCAAGTATCAACTGTCAGGCGATAGGGGAGAGTGGGGTAAGATGAGCCAGTGGGTAGGATGACCCACTCCCTTTATCTAGGGCAGTGTTTTTCAACCTTTTTTGAGCCAAGGCACATGTTTTACATTAAAACAATCCTGAATCACACCACCCAAAAAGTGTTACAAAATGAAACATTTACAATGGCAATTAGTCATTAGTCTCTCAATGTATTTATACTCACTCAGTGTGAAACCTGGGAGTGTTTAGATGAACAAAAAGCTGATATCCTGATCCTGGCAGGAACTGAAGAAAGGCACACAGGAACTCTCAGTCCCTCTCTGTTTTTAGTTTTTATAGCAGTCATGCTTGAAAAGCTCGCTTGGGACCATGACACTGTTGTTAACCCTTTCCTCACACCAAGCATAACGGAGTCGGTGCATCAGGATCCCCGGTGAAAGTAAATCCAAACAAATGATAACTTTCGCTGTATTTTCTTGAGCTCACTGTTTTTGCTTTCTTTTGACCACCACACATATTGCTCTCTTCATCTGGGTTAGATTTTTGTCCAGGGCCCAGTTCGGAGTCTTTTTTGTTTTCAAATAAGTATAAATCGCTGTACGTCTTGTCACCAACACCTCTCGT
Source organism: Gobionotothen gibberifrons (assembly GCA_943591055.1). Classification (NCBI taxonomy): domain Eukaryota; kingdom Metazoa; phylum Chordata; class Actinopteri; order Perciformes; family Nototheniidae; genus Gobionotothen; species Gobionotothen gibberifrons. The sequence goes on from CALSBZ010046618.1 coordinate 11,035, forward strand.
GCGCATCACTAATTCTCTTGTCTGAACAAGGTCATTATTGCGCTACTGCCACCCACTGGGCAGGTCAGTACAAGGAAGAGTATTTCATTACTTCGCTAGTCACTACATTGCAGGCACAGACGCACAACCATGGCAAATTATTAAGTAACTAAATAATATTGTTTTGGACTAATTAAGTGAAGTTGGATAATTTCCCACGGCTGCAGCACGGTGGTTGAAAATCACTGATTTAGGGAACATTTGTTGTCATGTGACCATAAATGCAGGAAGCACCCATAATTTGTATTTGGCTGTGATGGACAGAAGCACATGGTACAATGGTAAATGTTTCACAACAAACCATGTTCTGCTTGTCAAAGTAAAGGTTCAAAATGTCAGATTTAATAAATGTTCTGTCAAAGCAAAAATATCCAGGTCTGAACATATGTATCATACATGTTGGTTATTTAGCAAGGTGTAAAAGCATGTGAATCATTTATCTAAAGATTAGCATGAAGGAATAAATTAGACTGGGGCAAAGTGAGCCAGCGGTTCAACGTAACTGAGGCACTGCAGTTAAGTCTCTGTAGTATACAATGGTATGCAAATGTAGTTGTACACTGTTACATGATCCAGTAGGTCAGCTAAGGGTAACTGGTCTTGTGTAGCAAAATACAGAATCTTGATGAATGATTTCTATAGTTTTAGGTCTAGATCGGTTCAATCATTTTAAGGTTTGCCACAATTTCAATTTACCCCTTGACTCAGATCTACTTTTTTTTTAGAAGTCATATTTTCATGGCCCTTTGTGATAAATGTATTAGTTTCATTTTGATTGACAGAAAACATCCTGAAGTTAAGGTTGTTGTTGTTATTTGACTTCAATCAAATCGTTCCTTGCCTAAAGGTCAACATAAGTCAATATTGGCTCATCTTACCCAAATCTCCCTACTGTTGCTGCAACAACGTTCAATAAGACATTTCTGGTCAGAATCAGAAGGATTCGAATATTTGAACATTCAAGATACTTTTGAAAGCTGTGAACCTTAACGCAGTGGTTCAGATATTGGTATTCACCTACAGCTACATGCAGATCTACTGCAGTCATGTGTTGTAATGTATTTCTTTAGTGCACAACACATCTTCTTTATTTGCCATTTAAATGAATTGTTATAATAATGACCAGCTAAGATATAATGATGGTGGTTTCTTTGGGTATATGTAGAGTGTTCGGTTTTCTCTGAATAAGCAGACACTTGTAAGGAAGCTGCTCTGTATCCCAGCAGCTCTACAGCAGTATTTCTCAGCGGCACCATTCACGAGGCCTGCTGTTATCAGAGTGGAGTTTGGAGCGGCCCCATGAGGGCCACTGAAACTGTGGACAGGATGACTTGCTGCAGTTGATGATATAATTACACTGGCCCCCTGAGGAAGAGGCCTTGATGAAGCACTGGCATAACTTTGTTGGAATTACTGTAGCAGAGTTCTATAATGAAGATCGGGAATACACAATTGGCAAATGCCATTTGATTATTTGATATCAACATATTGTTTTATCAGCTGAGGCTTAATTCTAATTTCATAATGTTTAGCATACACTTTAAGCTCTGCGTTCATGGGGGGGGGGGGGGGGGAGAAAACACAGTGGACTGTGAAAGGAACATCTCATATTCAGCCATTTACTGTAGACCTCTCTGAGGATTAGCTATGGTTATGAAGTTATGTAAGTGATCAATAACAAACAAAGTGCTTAGTCCCACTCTGTCATGAATTGCACTATTTAGAGTCTCATTATTCAGAACAACCAGCAACACGTGATTAATTACCATCTCCTAATTAGACTCTCACTTTTGGGAGGCTTTAGAATTTAGATGATTTCAGACAAGGAATTTTCCTCATATTTCCATACTGGTATTCAGATAATTCTCTCTCTCCCCATCTGCTGACACACACACACACACACACACACACACACACACACACACACAC
>CALSBZ010046618.1:20551-36224 GCA_943591055.1 Gobionotothen gibberifrons
TCTGTCTGTCTGTCTGTCTGTCTGTCTGTCTGTCTGTCTACTGAAAAAACTGAACCGTTAACTTTATTTAAATGTATTATGTCAACAGATTTCACATAACTGTATTAGGTTAGTTGAAAGCAACAATATCTATTTATTTAAATAGGTTAAACTTAATAGTATTGCTTTCAGCTACAGGGCACAGTGTCTGTGCACAGATTTTGTTTTTTTTTAAAAATGAAGTCAGTGTTGTAAGAACTATGTAAGGGTGTACAACATGAGTGGGTTAGCTCTCACATGTTTCACCACTGTGTGTTACCATCACAGTTTTTGTTCATTTTTAGTTAAGAATTTATTTTAAATTCATTTTATACATTTTCATTTGACAAAGATTGATTATTGAATGATGAACACTAGTTTGGATCACACAACTCAAGCAGATTTGCGGTATCATTATAAAATCTGAAAAAGCATGATTTTTGTTTGCATTTGCATTTGTAATGTTCTTTTAAGAAAATGATTAGTTGAACTGCTTCAGGTTGTTTTGCAGATAAGATATAGAATATAGATTCTAGGTGATATTTTGCAAATACATTTGTATTTAATATAAAAGCTTCATTCTTACATCAATTAAAAAGCAAAATTACCCAATGGAAATGAGCTGTTCATAGTTGTGTCATTTGTGTTGGCAATCGTGTCAAACACAATGCCAATCACAGTGGAATAGAATGAAGATGTATCCCAGAGATGGTGTGTCATTCACACAGTACAAACTCGTCTGCCATTTTGATTTCTTGTTGATGAAATGTGCCTTGGAAGACATCAATGCAATGTTAGAAATAACATGTTATGTCTTTCATTGCAACAAACCCATTTGTAATATGTCCTACCAGTTCACCTTTACTCCACATGGCCATTCTGCCCTGCTGTCCACCATGGTTGTTGTCTTCATGACAGCCTTCCTGTGTGATGGGGCAGCTGAGGCTCAGGAGGTAGAGGATTGTCCACATACCCAAAGGTAGTTCATTTCTTGTGTTCAACATGTGGAAGTTTCCTTAACATATTGAACCTGCAAATGCTCTTCAAATGGTGGCCAGGACTAGAAAGGAACAAGGACAGGTCCAATGTTTGGGGAGGAATCCAGACTTGCAAGAATCCCTTTGTGCAGTGTATGGAATTATTCGGTTTTTGAATGATTGGATGGCAGAAACCCACAACAGGATACTTCAGGTCAGCAGTAAAGCGTCCCACTGCTTTTCTGATGTCCTGTTCACTGAAATGTAAACGAGGTGATCATCAGACGGTTTGTGTCACTTTTGTCTGTTCGATGTCAGCCTGTTCACTTTGTCTTTAAACTTCTGTTGCAATCGCCCGCTATAGTAACTGCAAATGAAAATATTTGTGCTGATTGCTTCTTAAACCTGTAAACAAACATCTCTGAGTGGTTCCTATGACCTGAAATACGCATCCACCTCGGACATCAGATAAGGAAACATCTTTCCTGTTAAGTTACCTAAATGGTCATTTAGGTAACATTTGATGATTTCATAAAGATGGACTTGTGAGCAGATCAGTAAGCACTTAAACACCTCACACAGCCTTGACACCATTCCTCTGAAACGGCAAGCCTCAAAATGTTAGAGATATTATAATTGAGAGTGATTTTCTCCCTGCGGCTTAAATCCTGGTTCTGATGAGTAAAGAATAAGCCACATGTGCAATGTTCTTCACTTAACAAAGACGTGCATTAAACCTATCTATTTGATTAAGAAAGCATTTCTAGGTTGCCTGTATTGAAAGTGCTCCAGATATGAAAGCGTCACCGACTCACCTCCGTCTGCAAATCTATCCATATAGAAACCCAACAACAACTGAACGGATGTTTAACCCACCTGATAATTGCTGGACGGTGTTCGTGGCCTGCTGGCTGCAGACAGGAATGAGCAGAGCAGCAGTTCTTCATCCTCAGGGGAGACAAAACAAATACACATCATTTAACGCCCCCCCCCCCCCCTCACACCTAGTTCCCAGGGCTGCTCGGTCAGGGCTGAGGGTCCTCTGTCTCTCTCTGAATGATTTCCACAGCCGACACCAACACTCTGTCTTCCCACAGAGGTGGATTGATGTAATGACCCCTCTGTGTTTCATTGCAGGAGGATGCTGCAATGTTATTTCATTTTCCATGCATTGAGTGGGTGTGACACAACTCTGAGCGTTCATTATTTGATGCAACATGACAACACAGTTTGTTGCAGAGGAGTCTGCTAAATCCAAAGCAGGTTTATTTGACTGGTACTACTAGAAGGCTGCATACAAATAAAGAGATCCAGTCCTCTGCTGAGACTGTGGGGTCAAAAGTTTCTCTATAGAACGGGCTGCAATAGTTTGGTAGAAAGACGTGTGCTGCTGAGACACTGTGAATACATATCCAGTGGCCTTCCAGACCATTTAGAAATGCCAAATTTGTCTCGTCATGTTCTGAGTGCCTCACTTAGCACAGCTGGAGTAAATTCAAATCTCCATTTCCACTTTTTACTTCTGTTAAAGAAGTCAGAAGTCTGTGTATTGTGTGACCAGTGCTTGAATTGGGGGACTTTTTACCCATCTGCGTACCGTTACTTCTTACTGCATACCGGCACCTCATGACGCATCTAAGTACGCATATGTGTTGTGTTTATGCTTAGTTCCACCGTCTGGATTCCCCTGTGTCCTCCCTGGCAGCCCCATTGACTCCCTCTCTCCTTTCCTGCTGAAAGATGCATGAGTGTACTCATGGACGAGGAGTCATTTAACCAGCCGCCAGTAGGAGTCAGATCCGCTGCCTTTCATACTTTGTTTAAGTACAGTGAGCCTTTCTAAAATATACAGTAAAGAGACAACCCCACCAGCATTACAGGATATACTATATGACCTGATGCAGGCACATGTATAGGCGACGTCATGAGAGCCCCGGACACCTCCCTGATTAGTCGTGGAAAAACATACAATTTCTGGACGTTACAGTAAATATTCTGTTTTTCTTTTTTAAAAGTTTCCTTGTCTGTTACATTTTTTTTGTGTTTCTTTTGAATTACTGAATGAAAGATATGAGGATAAGGATAGAGGGAGTCGTATGTTGTTCAGATTGTAAAGACCTTTGAGCCAAATTCTTGTTTTTGGGCTGTATAAATCAAATGGACTTGAAACAGTTGCTGATTTAGAGTACTGGCACCTTTTTTATTCCAATTCAAGCACTGTGTGTGACTATCTGAGACAGTCTGAACTGTCAAAGTCTATCAAGTGTGTTTTTGTTAAGCCTAAGGGACGTTTTCATATTTTAAATGCAACAAACATTTAAATATAATCTTTACTTAGATACAAGAAGAACAAACTGTACACGACAGATTCATCAGAGTCTCCGGTATATTCATAATGACAGCAAGTGAAGATTCTGAGTTATAAATATACTTAGCAATGAATGTGCGTCTCAGTTCTCTCATCATCTGACTCTCTCAGTGTTAACACAAGATGCTCCTGTTGCTCATAATAAGCATTGTTTTACTCTCCGTGCACAAAACGCTCTTGCCTTTCAGCGGGCACATTCAGCTATTTCAAAGACGATATTTCTTGTTTAAATTAAAAAGATATATTAGATATATTTGAACTGTACCGAAGGTCCGTACTGAACTTGGGGAAAGGGCTTTCAGTTACGCTCCCCTCAAGCTTGGTCTGCTTCAAACTGAGCTGAAACTCAGAGAGCTGGTCTCATTAAACACACTCAAAGCAACTTTAACTGACCTTGAATCAGCCGCTGTGTCTGTAAATGCTTTGGCTAAACTTGGTGTATGACTGTGTTGTGATTGTGTGTTTTTTTAATTATCTGTAACTGTACAACTGTCTGAAACTGTGCTGTTGCCATTCTTGGGCCAGGACTCTCTTGAAAAAGAGATTTGTAATCTCAATGAGTCCTAGCCTGGTTAAATACAAGTAAAATAAAAAAAAATATATATATATAATGATGCGCTATTATTGCACCGTTCCTAATGACAGTGCAGGAACGACCTTTAAAGGCTTTGGGAGGAAAAGCTCAGCTCTTTTTTGTGGAAGTATTTGTATTTTTAACAGCAATTGAGGCAGATTCCCTGAGCACTGTAAGCTCTAAGTTGTATACATAAGGGGGCTCGCTATGGCAACGTTTATGCATGATAACAAAAATGTTGAGATCAATATGTTCCATTGACTGTCTTTATATTTATGGCCCATTCGATGTCTGCAGGAGGAAGATGTTGCTCTGCAGTGCGCTGGAGTGCAGCAGGCCTCACAGCGACAGGGTCCACTGTGGGATCTATAAGTGTTTACACCAGACACTCCATTTCCATTGCACAGCAGCACTCAGCATAATACACTCATTAAAGGTACTCCACTCCTGATGACAACATTTGTAGATTAAGGCACAATAAAATGCTGTAGTCAATCTTCTTTATAGACTTTTATGATATTTATAAGTTGCTCGTTGCTAACATAAACTCTTATTCCTTTCAGATCCATTATAATAATAAGGGTGCATACAGAAAGATGATATACTGTTCTCTATTCACAGCCACAATGGATTCATTCATCAAGGCCAACAGACATGTGTACAGAAACACTGTGAGTGTGCGATCAAACATGATTCAACAGCAGAGCAGACTTCATTTAGAATAAACAAACATTTGACATTTACATGTCCTGTCCTGACATTATGTCTGCTTTGATTGAGTGTTTGGATGATGGGAAATGCAAAGCTGGTTGTTAAAAGACTGCGTTGACATTTGTAGAGTTCTCTCTGCGTCTCACTTCGTGCAATATCTGATAAAGGCCTCAACACCCAATTCATGTGTTAATGAAAATGCAAACACTTGAGTATGACAAGTCACTTAGGATAGAATAATGCTAGTTATTTGTTCTCAACAAATGCAAAGAAAGTGTTTTCAGTACTCGGGTCAAAGAAAAAGACCCCTGCCTGCTCTCTGGCCGACTTGCTCAGTATTTCTCTAAAGCTGCTGGTCACTGTAGTTTTGGCAACATGTACTCAACAGGAGGAAATAGTGCCTTTTTGGGACTATTTTCATCAGCAGATTCAAACTTATTTCTGTTAACAGGTTTATTAATGATATGTGGGATCATGTCAACATATCTGGTTATACTTGAAGATGTAACAGTGTTACTCATGAATGTGTTTCAAACAGCTTTTGGTCAACAATGAAGCTGAATGGCACAGCGCAATGAGTCATACACTGCTATGAATACACACATACTACTTGTTATCAGATGCGTTCATTGTTGCTTTTTGTAATTGCATGTGATTTCTTAATGTAAACAAACTGGACTGATCCAACAGTAATTGTCAACAGGCAATGTCCTAGTTTGTATACTCTGTATCTAATGGAACTACTGTTTTGTTATAGTAAAGTGTCCATCAAACAACACTGTTTGAATTGAACATAATTCAATTGTACATATATGTATGACCTGCAGGCACATACCATAATGAACCTAATCATCTTTACTTAATGAGTGCATGTTAAAGCGTGCAGAGTGTGTATTCCTCCACCTGCCAACAAGCATGCTCTCTTTATGTGTGGGTCTTGCACTTTATCTTCTGTGCTTAATTGACTTATAGCTCACGAGGTGCTGAGTCTGGAGGGGGGGGATAATCCCCGGGGACAGGCAGCAGAGAGCACATCTGAGCACACTTGTGAGATGGCGCTTTGACATAAGGACATCAGACACAGATCATCTCCATGCTGATGTGCCATGTCAGAGGTTAGAGCCTCGCGTGATGCAGAGGCAGGACCCAACGTATTATCAGTGCACAAACAACAACTCTTCCTGGGTTCCACATCAAAGATAACACATTCAAACATCACAATCTAGACCAGGGCTTCTCAAACTCCGGACCAAGGTCCGGATCCGGACCGAACTGCAAATCAATCCGGACCGAACCCTGTGTCCCATTATAAAAAAATAAAAAAATATTTTTTTTTTCTTTTTTAATTTTTAATTTTTTTATAAATTCTGATGTAATATATATTGGAAACATATATTGTAGGGCCATACCTATACAAAACATGTCTGTGAAGTTTTTTTGCTTAAAATACCAAACAGTTCACCCATTGTAGCCATGCCTCATACTGCTCATACCGCTCTTTTGCAGCCCATGTTGCAGCCTTGTTAGAGAAACGCGGATTTTGGGTCCTTAGCTTGAAAAAAAAGAAAGAGGAGGCGGAGCTAATGCCCGATCAGAATTCTACCGGAGATAAAGTTAAATTGTGCTGTGATAAAACGCCATCCTGTTCTAAACCACATCAAAGATTATTTCTGAAACAGTATGGAGCTCAAATGCTTTTTCTCTTGCGGGTTTATCATAAGGTGAGTTCCTTTTTTTATTTCCTGCTTTTTAAGCACACGTGCTCTACAGTACAGGTTAGCTCTGAGTGTTAGCGAGGCTTGCTAATGTAAACAAAGATGAGATTACGTCCAAAACACGTCAGGCATTGTTTCTGATAGCAAATCTGTATCCACTCGTTGAACCCCTGTTTTTAAAAGATTTGGGTACGGAGGAAAAGAGAGAGCGTTTTATTTTCAGACGCTGCGTGAGTTCCCCGACGCACCGGGACTTTACTGGCATTGATTCGGACCATTGACCTTGTATATAATTCACAAGTGGACCTTTAACAAAAAAGTTTGAGTACCCCTGATCTAGACGATCCAAAATGTCAACGAAAGAGAAAGTAAGAATACCTCAGCCATTTAGGATTTCCCTAAAGAGTAAATCATTCAATCAAATTAAAGATCTATAGTTAAAAAGGAATATAAACAGTTTTTAATAATCTTCATTCCGATGACAGACGTCTCTCTACTCATTTTGGAAATCATATGATTGTTGTGAGATGAGCATCAAAGTGAGTTCTCAGTGACACCCTCCACGTGGTTGAGTGTGCTCATGGCTTCCCCTTGTCTTTTCACATGCTAGCTTGAGCCTGTTTTCAGAGACTCAGTCAGAACCAGCATCAACTCTTATTGACGCATCTTGTAAAGCTTTTTGACATTTCTGCAGTAACAGAAATGGCTGAGTCATCAGTGTACAGTGTAAAGCATGCATTGTTTCAGTACACATGGCACATTGTTATTATGATGCAGGAAACAGTTTGCAATTCTTGATGTCACGTCTATCGATAAGACCCTGTAAAGCAGTACTTTTAGTCATCGTAGTCGTACATGTTCATGCTGAATCATTCGAATATTTATTAAATAAACTGTCAACTTTGTTCTGAATTGGCGCTTAATACAATACTTATTCGGACTGATCATTGGTGTAAAAGCTGCATTGATTATGAAATGATTGAATAGGGTAGGAAATAAGTGGTTAGTGACAGGCATCAGTTGGACAGATGGCGCACTATGTTATGATTGTGCTTTGGAGTGGTTCTCATTGTTATGAAGGGTTAGTACATTGTGTGTACATCCTGACAGCAATCAGTAAAGCAAATGCTCTGACAAAAAACACAATGCAGCATCATCAGCTGTAGTCCCCCCCAGTGATGGGGTCTTTGATACTCAGGGCCCTGTTGTGAGAGATATGATGAACTGCAGTGAGGTGTCGTTGTTGGGCTCTGTCCTTCAAAGCAAACTGCTCTCGCTGTTGGAATGGCTGCTTGCGTTTGTTGGTTTAAACACAACTCTGAACTGAGAGCATAATGCAGAGAGGAAGTCAGCTGGCCCAGTGTATGCAAGGAGAGCAAAGTGATAATACTGCAGGTTGGGTGTCTGGGGAATTTATAAATGTGATTATGAGATGTGAAGGACCTTGGTGCCTGGACAGAGCTGAATTAGGTCTGATTCTAGTTCTGGCTGCATCCAGCACAAATGAAGCCCTGCTTATATCAAACTTCCACACTGCACACCACCTTCTATGTAGCCCTGTTCCAGATCATAACTACAGCTCTTCTGCCCTTCCACTCTAAAGATCTGTTTGCATTTAGCCGGGACACAGCAGCAGCCTATTGTCTCTCTCCACTGTCACTGAACAAATGCATCCTTTGAGCTTTCCCATCTTGTGTCTTTAAAGGGAATAAACCTGAGTGGCAGGCTGCTTTTTTATTTGTTCGTCCTTCAATGTTAGCACCTTTCTGTGGCTTGGTGGTTTGTGAACCTTCTGCCAGCTCACTGCAGCCCCTGCATGAATCCTCACGGTGTGCAGGGGAAGCGGCACAGAACCAGAATTAATAGCAGCACTCCTGCCCTCCTATTGTGGAAGGGATTAATGGAAAACTGGTTGCATGACATTAGCAGCCCGGCTAACGCTGACGTGCGTTCTTGCCATAAAAAGGGAACAACACAGACTCTCAGAAGCTGTTGTGAATAAAAGTCAATCTCCGTCCTCCTCTGTGCTTCCTTTAATCTCCTTATACGCTCCGCCAGTTTGTCTGGGGGTTTGTGGAATTAGCTGCTTCGTGGGTGGGATGATTTCTCATGCACGTTCAATGGATCTCAGAGAAACGACTATACATTACAGAAAGAAATACACATGCTCAATCTCCCTGATGGACAATTTGGTAAAGCAATGGCTAAATGTACCATGTGGGGTTGAGCAACAATAAAGAGACGAGCAGTAGCCTTGACAGAACACTCTTGGGCTAACCAATTGTGTCTTTTGAATTATTTGCCACTCTACTGTCCTCTAGAGGAAAATGAAGTGCATCACATTTCATCTCTGCAGCGTCTCCCGTAGCAACACTGTATGACAGCCCAAGGACATTTGAAGGGGAGAGGTGGGGGACAGAATGACAGTACACTGAAGAGGGACATCTTCACTTTCTTTTGTATCCTTGTCTCATTCAATCTTTCACTCATCCCCCTTTTGAATCTGTATTTAGATATTTGTAATCTTTCACATGCACTGACATTTCTGTCCAACAGAACAATGCAGGAGGAGATAGAGGTGAACACAATATGACCAGGATGACTCATTGATCACCTTATCTGTCTGCAACCTGACGTTTACATGTCTCTCTTATTGATCTGACACATCCATCTGTTCAAGCCTGTATGTGGCATGCAGTTCATATTGCGTTTGCTGTCTATGAAAGTTAACAAGGACAACGTAGTAATACACAGATGTAGATACATATCATTCATATTCTCTGACCTTGATGCTGGCACCACAGACTGAAGGAGAGTACACACCTATTGAAATGCACGGCGATAAAGACCTTACATTCAATATTGTCTGAAGTTGCACTCTGAATCTTGCACATTGATTTCAATTCACTTTAAACGTGGCATTAAGTCTGTTGTTGGTTGTGAGAATACTGCGATTGTTTACAGCAGGCTTTTTAAAGGCGTTCTGGGTGTCCCTTGCCTGCAGTGTTGATGTGGACAACATATGCACAGTAATATCCAACAACTGGAGAATATATGGAATATATATTTAAAAAAAGGTTTACAATCATTGATCTCAGCTTGAGTAATTATTGATTTTCCAGCATGTTAGAAAGTCATTGTCCTCAGTCCAGACAAAGAAACCTGTAGCCCTCATGATGGCAGCAGTGATTCTGTGTGAACAGTCCTTAAAGTCCCACTTGTGCTAACAGCCCACTCTGAGCAGATTGCTTCATCATCCACTGCCTTATAGATTAGACGCTCAAGGTGAAAGTGAACATGCCTGTGGTTCTGCTTCTAATATAAAGCAGCCTTTGGGACTCTTGGTATTTCAAATGTTAATATGGATATGCTTAATACACAGAATGCCTGTATGTGCATTACACTGTATAGCATTACATTTGAATGTAGCTTGTGCACTGCAACACTGTATTACTATGGTAACCGTATATCACCATGAGCATTACCAACCAGCTGAAATTGCTTTCAATTTCAAAACATTGGGAATCGAATTGTGTATTCATCTGCCTATAATGGAATGTGGCATGGATTTAATGTGGTGTTTGGTCTGGATAATGGATGTAAACCGCTAAGAAAATGATATTGCAAATGAATGAGTGTAATTATTCAAATGTAATGCTTTAAAGTGCAGTCACTATGTTATATTTCGGAGCAGTCATGGAAATAAGATCAAACATGTTGACAATGTCACAGTCTATGTGGATCTTGCAGAACATTGATGCGTGGAGGAAGCAGCTGAGAGTCTTATTGCTCTGCAGTGGATAAACAAGTGAGGACGAGGAGCTCTGTTGTGAGTGACATGAATACTGTGCTCATTATTCAGATATTTGCCTGGAAAGACATTTTCAAAACACTTTCGAACAACATATTAGAATTTGTTGTATTTTTATTTTACAAGTTTGGCCAGGATCTGGGGATCCTTCTGTGTGGAACTTTGTTATCCCGTCTTGGTAGATGTCAGTGTTAACAGTACATACTGCTCTCTGTTGGAATATTCTCCTGAGGGTGAGCGTGTCTGGATGTGAAAGGTGTACTTTTTGATGGGAATGTAATTATTCAGAGTAGGGTGGGAGTGAACACATAACTCAAACCCAACCCATTCTAGTTTGCAAAAATGAGCTGCCTCTAAGTCTTTGTTATCCGTTGCATATACAAACATATTCAGATCTGTTTAGATTGTTGATTCATGTCGAATGATGCTCTCATGCTTTACTCAATATTTTAATGTTTATGGAGACTACTGTCCCACTTGTTAAGCTCCGAGATATGTCATACTTAACATAGTGTAATCCTTACCCCTCACAGATTTGCTGTTCACTCTGAGCTTGGCTGATTATTTGTAGACATTAACCTTGGTGCCTTAAGAGGAGAAGTTGTTTGAACCTTTTGTAAGAGTTGTGAGTCAAGCTACAGAGAACAGGATGTTTGTTAGCTTGGTGAAAATGTCACTGCAATCATCTCTCACAGGGCATTTTACATTTGTGCCTCCGAGAATTCCTAATGTCCCCCACTTCTGATTTAAATAGTAACTGTATTACTCTCCAAATGCTAAGATAAGCCTCTATCTTTTTCATCTGGTATTAGACACATTGTATGTACATGAAATGTCAAACTCCCTCACCCATCAGGATGAGACTTTAGAACAATGCTCCTCACCGCCTCTGCCACACTCTCTCCCCTGCTTTCTTGGCTTTTGTAGCTTAGCAACAGCTTGTGGATCGGAGCTGGAGCACATCGAGGAGGGGGGGGGGGTTAATGGAGCAGCATGTAGAGCTGCTCCCACATGCCTCCCGTTGTTATTGTCTCTCTAATTTGACACTGTTTAATGGTATGGCTGTGTCTTAATGGCACATACATCATCCTGTCAGTGAGGACATATCCATATGAGCATGTGTAGCGCTGCTGACAGTTTTCTGTTGGAGAGCACAGCTTTTGTTTAGCGTGCATGAGAGAAGAGTTGAACAGTTTGAAAAGTTTTCATACTTTAAAACAGAGATTTAGTTTTTAGCAAAAAATGCATCTTTAATGTAAAATAGTAAACTGCTAAATAATGATGGCTGCCATATGAAGGTAGGATTTCTACCTCTGGCTCAAAGAGGAGTAAATTATAGAGTAGCATCAAATGGAAGCACTTAAGCACTTAAGTGCAATTTACCTCTAACATATCCACTGCATGACATTTGACTTAATGTGCTGATAAGTTATTAATGTTACATTCAAACAGTTTTTAGCTGTAACATGTTTGCACATCACTGAGAGATGCTGGTCAATGGATCAGGAGTGCTTCTGTGCTGCAGTCTGACAGTTATCCTGCCCCCTGCAGAGAGGAAACAGAACATATGCTTGTGTTGGTGGAGTGGTCTATTTCATTTTTTGTACCAGAAGAACAACTTCTCACACTCTACATCTCAAGTAGTGAGTGATTTTGTTAGACAAATATTGATAATGTGTCTTGCAGTAGCATAGTGTCTGAGAGCGTTCTGTGCACACAGCACTAAGGCTCTGCTGATCCGGAGCGTGGCCTCAATCGGCTGCACGGCGTCCGAGAGGCAGCGGTGTGCCTCTGCAAAGGATGTGGCAGATCTTCAGTGTGTTGATCAGCTGCGAACACAGCAGGAGGCCAGAGGAGCTGAGTGGGAGAGACATGTAGAAGCAATGCAAGAAGGATCACAAACACATTCATCAACTTCAGTGTTCTTAGAACATTTACAAAAATATACTACATTTACTTTTTTATAACAGTATTTAGTTTCACTGTACAGTTTGTGATTGAACATTCTGTTGTTGTTTATCTTATGCTATTTACATGTATATAGACTACTGCATTTGTTCACTTACAACATTATCTGCAACATTTAGCTTATTGTATTTATTTTTAATTTTGACATGTATATAGTTTACTTCATCTGCGTTACTTCCACATTGGTCTTGGAAGATCATCTTGCATTATTTTATTGATTTTTACATTGGTTTGAATGTTTTATGTCTGATATATATTATGTAGCATTGTTGACTTAAAGATCCCCTATTATGCCAACCCAGTCTCACGGCATTTCGTATAGTCACGACATTTAATCTATTGATTCGTGTTCACCAACACGATTTTCCCCTTTTTTTCGTGTCACACAGAACGACTTTAAAGGCAATGTATTTCTACTGGTAGTGTGTTTCGTGCCTGCAACACGTCTTTTTGTCCGGTCGTGGAAGACCAGAAGCTGTGTGGTTCATAAAAACATGTTCTTACTCAATATCAAGCCACAATTATTGCTTTTATTTTAAATCGTATAATTTCGGACTTTTGTTGCCGTCTGTGAGGAAAATAAATGGGGCTCAGAGCCTCACGATACTGAAATCTGTATTTTTTTAATCTTTTTTTCCTTCTAATTTGTTATTCTTTTCAAAATAACACACTGTTATTTACTCAACAATAACACACAATTATCCTTGTTTTTATTTATTGGTTTATTTCCATAATCTCGTTTTTTTTTGGCATCTGTCAGGAACTGAATTTCAAAATAAAAATTACCGGAAACAGACGTAGGCCTGTAAGGTACATTTCGAGCATTTTAGAGTTTAGGATGGCCGAAGACACTACACTACCCATAATCCACAGATATCGTTTAGGACTACAGTCCCCGTGATTAATCTTCAAGCTCTGGGATTGGGCAGTGCGCCAAGGTTACGCCGAGCGTCAAACGACGCTGGAACGAAACCACGCCAGACTATCCAAAACTGGAATCGAACGCCCCCCCCCCCCGAACTACACATGCTGCTATTGTGTTTCGCCAAAATGTTCTATGGGACGTATCTACTGAACGTTTTCGTTTTTCCCACAATTAGAAGTTGCCAGTATTAAACACATTGGTGTTATCAAATGTAAAACATATAATTCATAAATGGGTGAAAATCGCTTGTGTCCATAATACGCAGCATTAATATATACCCACATGACAGCTCATTGTTACTTTGTAATTCTACTCCACTACAATTCAGAGGTTAACCTGGTATTTTTACTCCACTACATTTATTTGAGTTACTTTGCAGATTCTGATTAATGATGTGAAATATAAACAACCCTTAAATCAGACTTTAGTTACACCTGAGTAAAATTCAGGGAAGGTGATTGTCAAGTGCCAACAATCAGGAGAGATATTTGATAGTTGGTGCTTGAGAAGACTAAACATTTATCTGCAATTGACATGAATGGAAACGAGTAATAAAGTATATTCATTACTCGTTATTCTCTACTAATGGTTAATTAAAGACTGTATACAGTATTATGGCTATTTTGCACATCCCTTTCAAGATTTCAAGATTTTCTACTACGGTGTAGTTATGCAATGAATGAAAATCTTGGGTCACAGGTTCCTCAACAGGTTATCTGTGTATACCTCCACCATTAAACTGTCATATTCTGCACAGTTCTTATACTATCTACATACATAAGAGTATAATTCATATGTATAATATCAGTTAAAATAAGTGCTTCAACATAGTTAACATTGCAGGAAAGCAATATATTAGACGTTAAGTACTTTGTCAGGCTTAATATTTATCTGTCGATCGATTTCCCCAAAGTTTTTTTCTTATTTAAAAGAAGGCCTTAATCTAAAGTATTATGTAATGTTTAAATAAAGGTTAATTCGTTTTTCTGTTTTGCACCTCCTCCTATTAATATCTTTGTACATCCTGCACTAAACTGTTTTATTGTAGAGATCACTTATAGTATCTTCTTGATTTTTTATATTCTATATTTCTATCATTGACCTTCTACTTTCCCCCTATGAAAGTATGTACTCTTAATATCTTTTTGATCAAATATAACACATAAAAACAATAATTCAATAACGTGATTTAACCACTAGGCAGTGCACACAAGGTACACACAGCCATAATAACTTTGTATTATTAGTGTAGGACACTTATGTATGTACAACATCTGAAGATGTGTAGTTTTATTCATGTTTTCACATAATTTTACAGTATATTGCTATATTATTTCAGATTCAGTATTTACATTCTTATATTCAAAGAAAATCAGTAATATCCTTTTTTAAAGTCCTTTTATATCAGCTGTGCACCGTTATGGTGTAAATATAACCTATCTACGAATTAGATCAAATGTAAAAGTCAGCCAAATTAGTGTTGATACTGCAAGAAGACGTATTGTGTGAAGAGAAATTGAAGATGTTGTTTAATTGTTGATATATTTATTATCCACGTCAAGTATTCAGTTTCGGCTGCATTTCTTCCAGTTTTTCCAAAGGTCTTCTCATCAGGGCTCTATAAATAAAGAACTACGGCAGATATGTAACATGTAATGCAGCCGAACCGTGTATTACAATGCCGATATGTGATGACTTTCAAAGAGAAAAGCAAGAACACTCGGAATTAAGTATTATTTTATTATTTGTTTATGTTTTTCCGATTTCATATCATATAAACACCAAATCCCAACATGCATTGTGTCTAAAACATCCAATCGGCGATCTTAAACCATAGCTGAGGATCTTGGGTAATCACTCGAAATGCCTACGTCTGTTTCCGGTTATTTTTATTTTGAAATTCAGTTCCTGACGGACGCAAAAAGCCCGAGATTATGGACTTAAACAAATAAATAAAAACAAGGATAATTGTGTGCTATTGGTGAGTAAATAACAGTGTGTTATTTAGAAAAGAATAACAAATTAGAAGGAAAAAAAGATTTAAAAAATACAGATTTCAGTATCCTGAGGCTCTGAGCCCCATTTCTTTTCCTCACAGACGGCAACAAAAGTCAGAAATTATGCGATTTAAAATAAAAGCAATAATTGTGGCTTGATATTGAGTAAGAAAATGTTTTTATCATGGTTTTTATGAACCACACAGCTTCCGGTCTTCCACGACCCGACCGGAGAAAAAGACGTGTTGCAGGCACGAAACACATTACCAGTAGAAATACATTGCTTTTAAAGTCGTTCTGTGTGACACGAAAAAAAGGGGATAATGGTGTTGGTGAACACGAATCAATAGATTAAATGTCGTGACTATAACACGAAATGCAGTGAGACTGGGTTGATTATGCAGATTCCACTTTTTCATGTCTTTTAAACATAAATATGTGTCCCCTCTGTGTTGAGAGACTCAGAAAGTACAAAAACCTGTCTGAAAATGAGCTGATCAGATTTTGGCCACTTTGTGATGTCACAATGTTTTTTGGCTTGTGAAACCATTAGCCACTAGCGTGTGAAACCATTAGCCACTAGCTTGTGAAACCATTAGCCACTAGCTT